>JAZGTI010000445.1:0-64638 GCA_036877585.1 Botia kubotai | reverse complement strand
ACTGCCAATCACTAACTGAAAGAAACAGACAGGAATAGAGATCATATAAATGATGGAAAGACAAAATCATTGTGAGAAAGTTCTCACGGAGGGAGAGAAAGCAGCAGTAATATAGAGAGGGGTAGAGGAACAGTGCCTGCACTCGCCTGGCTGATTTATGAGGATCTTTGATTCATTTTCTTTCCCAGAGAAAGTGATGCCCTTGTCCACACTATTGACAGTTGTGTTGAGATCTGTATCAGCATGTCTCTGCGGCCGTGACATTTTACGGCCTACGAGCTCATCTTGAGATGATCCAATCTTTCAGACCCCATCTGGTCAGACTTATGCTCCTCTGCTGGGACCAAAAATCCAACCATCCACACAAATAAAGAACAACACCCCAGAAGAACCAACCAGCACAAAGGAAAACTAGTGTAGTCCACTGCTGCAAAACAGAAGGTCATATTTTCTCCCGACATTCGTTGCTGAGCTGGTCTTGTGCACGCTGCACCTATCCTAACCAAGAGCTACCCATATAGACAGGAAGTGGGTGTCTGGATGACACGTACAGCAAACTTTTCCCAATGTTTTACATGACCTTTATGGGCAGGTAAATCTAAAATTGGAAGCACACTCTGAGAACAACACAGAACCCAAGAATTTCTTGTCTTCTAGCCAGCCAATCAGATTACAACAGACAACCAGCTCGTCATTTTCATGTGCAATAAGCGTCAGAGGCCAATGAGCAGACTGCAGGTGTGACACAACACAGGCTGACATAACACAATGTATGGAAACAGTGTATGAAGACACTCTACCTGGACCTGTAAAACAGAGGTGAAGGTCTTGGCATCTTCTGCAACCCCTCCAAGATAAAGCGGCTTAGTAAAGACAGGAGGATGATCATTCTCGTCCTGCACCTGAATAAAGACTTTTGCTGTGTTACCTGCATACAAAAAGCACAAATAATGATGGAAAATCATCATTAAAAACACCTGAATAAACAAACAGAAGACAAAACAGAGCCTGAAACTTGAAAATCATCAACCACAGGAACTTACGCTAAATATTACGCTAAATGTTTCATTTAAATACTGTCTAAAACCCTGATTTGTGTGATTTTAGAGGGTTGCATGTAACATGGTTTAATATTAAGAACATATAGAGAGAAAATCCTGATGTTTGTGTATGTGGGGGTATGTGTATGAAAAGTGCCACAAAGCAATTATAATTTACATTAAAAATGCAGGTGTCCACCCTCAGGTACTCTCATATCTGTCACTCTGTTCCCAAAGTAAAAGACAGAGTCATATTCTGTGGGGTGTGAGAGCAACAACAAGATTTAACATCTGACAGACTTCAGTGCTCATGCCAACAGAGTGTCACACAATTCTGCTCATTTCTGCACAGTCACGTCTGCACAGAGCGGAGCAGTGAAGCATCACAGCAAAGAGAGAAGTGACACTGCCAGAGTAATGCTAAGCCATTGACGAGCAATGAATGAGATCAGCACCAATCTGCTCAAAGCATCTCCTGCTTTGGACTTAGAGCTTAGAGACATGAAACACGTATAAAAATAAGGAAAATGTACAGATAAAAAAAAAACAGGACGAGTATAAAATACATGGTACTGTGAAGTACATGGTACTTCTGTGATGAAAATAAATTATGAAATTACAGGAAATATTTTAGAGTCAACAGTCTCTTTAAGCTTCAAACAGCACCAACATTAGAAGCCTGTAGTATCAGTACCTAGAAAAACATGTGAACGGCTAAATTGAATGAAAACAACACAGAGAGTCTGAATATAAGCTTCTAATAGACATGCAGCACCGGTCACCATAACAACCTACTGTCAGGGTCCTGGCTTCCTGTTAAGTGTCTGGAGATCTTCTTGCCAGGATCCTGACATCCCACAGTGTTCTTTGTCAGAGCACGAGGTTTAGATTCCGACTCGTTTGTCTTGTCTTGGTTCGGGTTTCCGGGAGTCGGAATCTAGACTCACGCTCTGGGTGTTCTCTGTGGAAGCACATGGCTTCTGTTTTGTTTACATCTTCCATGGGCTCTCCGGTCTCGTGTCTTGACCTTACCCCCTTGTTTCCTTGTTTCAGTTTGATTTCGCACACCTGTTTGTCATTGTTCTCTGTTCTATTTAATGCCCTTGTATCTGCTGTCCCATGCCGGTTCGTTGTTTGTTGTTTTCGCGTTTATGTAACGTTTGAAGTTTAGTTTTGGTTTTGCCTTTTGTCGTTCTCATTTTAAGTTTACTTTGCTGTTTTCCCCCTCGTGGGTTTTTGTTTTCTGTTTATTTAAATAAAGTGTATTTGTGTTAATCGCCGTCTGCGACTGGGTTCTTTGCCACACATTCCTTACACCTTTTGAATGAAGGCAACATAACCAGCTGTAACATAACAGCAATATACATATTAAAATGCTTTATTAACACACTGAAATGAAAAACACTCTTACAAATCTAAAACCCTCAGATGACCAAATTAGTCATTTGATTGTATCACCTCATTTGCATAATATAGGAATATATGTCTAATCCAAATATAAAAAAGTAAAATCTAATCAATATCTATAGCTATCTAATCTGATTAATCAAAAAGCTTTATCTAAAAAGACAATCTCTATATATGGATGGACGCTGTTGACAGAGCACTGGGTCAACATGAGGTCACTATATTTGATTATATGCTGGCAGTCAGTGTTTTCTGGGCTGAAAACACAAAAGCAATAAATAAATAAATAAATAAAAATAAAGAATAAAATCCAGGAGTCATAATCGCCATATGAGATGTTTCTTAAGACCTAGTTCTGTGTGTATTCAACTTTGCCATGTATTCTATATGCGTAATAATTCTTCTTTTTTTGTGCTTTTTACATATGTAAAGCTGAAAGGAACTATATAGATACATTTGGATTGAATTAAATAGAAGACTCACTTCTGGATGGAGCTCGTAGGTTGGAGGACACCACCCTGATGGAGTTGGCCTCCACGCGTAAGATGTAACTGCTGTTGCCCTCATAGTCCAGCGGTCTGGCAGTGCTGATGACTCCAGAGATGTTGTTCACAATAAATTCACCTGTGGAGAACAGGAACATTATGATGTTATCACCTCTAGTCTGAAAGGCACAATCCTTGAGGGCCTTTTATAATGCAGAACTACATCTTTATAAATAAGTTATTTAAAACAAATGTATTAATTGCCACCCTTCTGCTAGGACAAATAGTCCCTGACATGTACTACTAAGTTACTACTACTAACTAAGGTTATTAAATGGGCCCAATTAATTATTACTTGTGAATTAGTTAATAGGTGAACATGTATTTCACATCATCAGCAGGGAAAAAAATATATTTTTAATACATTTTAAAATGTATTTTTTATCATTATTATTATCAAATATGAATTTTTATCATTCATTTGTAGGTTTTTTAACCATCAAGATCCATATATAAATAGAAAAATAGCAAATGAAAAATAGTTTTCTTTTTTTCATTGGCTAAGTTTTTCGATTTCGGGATTTTTGTCCATAAATAGCACTTCTTTTTTCATGTTATATACTACGATGTAAAATTACCATAAAAAGATTTGTCATACCGCTCAACTCTAATTCTCTGTAATTCCTGACCAGCTAAATCTGTGTCTTAAAACTCAACCGTTATGGTTTTTCACACATCGCATGGGTTTCAGATGGAGGGTGCAGTACTCAGCTCCTGAGTCTCATTACCACTGATAAAGGATTAGCTCTGATCTTGTGATGTCATTGCATTGAATGTCAGATTCAGGCAGTTTGAAGGGGGCAATGATTACCTTCTCCTTCCGCTTTTTTTCTAGTTTGCACTAATGAAAACAGCCTTTTGATTACCTATCCACGCTCCTTGATTCCGTCTAATGAGAATATACCAAAGCGATTTCCCCATCGTTTCAAACCGGCACCAGATTTATTCAAATGTGACGGAAAATTCCGGCTCCGAATATACAGAGTACCGGATTTAATCAGGGTTGTGATGCACACCCCCAGTTCTCCCTGTCTCTCTGATGACACTCGGCAACAGGCGCTACAAACAAAGTCTTCTTACACACCTTTGAGGTACCTCAGCTGACAGCCACCTAAGAAATGCAGCCTGGGAGGATGTGAGATTTCATTATGATGTGCTTGAAGTATTACAAACTGTAATTTATTACATTACAATAATATCTAACTCATAAAAGACAGAAGTGACATTTCAGGCAATCTTTGCTTGGAGCTTTATGAAGAAGAAATAAACCAAGCTGAAGTCTTCTGTAACTCATTTCTTAAAGGGCTAGTATGTATGAGAACCGTTTAGGGGCAAATTCACTAAGAATGATTTGATAACGTCGCTGATAGCGTTGTTTATTTGCACATGCTGTTTGAGTTGTTTTAGCTGCTGATTCAATATGCAAAGCAGATAATAATGGGGCAAACACACCCCAACACATGAGTGCCGAACACAATTTGTATGGTGCAATATCCAATTTTGCAGGGTGGTTCTGATTGCTAGATTGTGGTGGATGATGACCATGAGCTGCACTCTTCAGTGGAAATGTACAGCATCACCATTGTAAAACGGGCATCTAAATGTGCTCTTTAAAATGCAAAGTGTGCTTGACTCCACCATGTGCCTGGATATGTGCCCATTTATAATGCTCTTTCCCATCATTTGATCATGATTCTGCTATTTATATTTATATAACTACATCTCTGTTATAATCTGTGTGTGCCAGTGACACAGGTCTGAATGTCTGCAGCAGTGCTCTGACACGTACACTGGAGGTGATATGAATGCAATGCTCACCACCCTCATTTCCTTCAATGATGGAGTAGACGATGGTCTGGTTTATGGCAGCTGCCAGGATGACTCCAGCGACTGTTCCCACAGGGGCGTTTTCACTGACCGAAGGAAATCTGCACACACAGAACACAGCTTTAATGACACATTGACAACTGTTTGTGACACAATCCATCTAATGCTTCTCTGAAAAACAGCCAAAAGAAGCATTTTATTACTGTGAGTATGTGTTTGTATATGTAAATACAGAATGCGTCTGATGGACATGTTTGTCCGCTGTATCACATCTTACTGTTTTTCAGCATCTTGTACTGATTATATGATACGGTAAAATAAAAATAGTTATTTTAGAATCATGATCTGGAGTCTCCTGTGATGTGTTGCTCTGTTATCTGTTTTAAAGAGGGAATGTGTCAAATGTGGCCTCATCCTATCCAATCATAATGCTGAGTGGAAGTTGGTGCACAGTGCTGATGCAGACAGCAGAAAATGGTGTTCACAAAACTACAAATGAGACCATCTTTCTGACATACAGTAAGATGTAATTAAGTAATTAAGTTGCAAAAACACAGGTCATTTAGAAATGACTATTCAGTATCTTCTAAATATTAGAATATTATATTAGTAACCTCTATATATTTAACATGTACTAAGCCAGTCATAACAGAGATACCCAAGGCAGCCAATCAAAACGGAGATTAATTAGATACAGATGTCTTAAAGGTATAGTAACAAATACTGTCTGAGCGTGAGACAGAGTGTAAAAATAATTGTGGAAAACTACATTACGTTTTTGGGGCAAGATAGTTTTAAGTGGACCACAAGAAAACCATTATTACACATATTCTATACAAAAGTATACTGTAGCATTATGATTTTACTCACAAATGTCTCACATTACAATGTGAAAATACAAATTTGTGAATACTGAATAATGACGGCTGTTGACAACTGTTGCTGATGGTCTGGCAGCTAAATAGCTTGATTGTTTAACAACTTTAAACCTGGCAGACAGCTCACCTAATTTTCATTTGATACAACAAGCTCAATCATTTGAGCAATAAAGGATTCTTGTCCTTCAGTGCCCTGAAAAGACATGTATTTACAAGAATGTAATCAGTCAAGAAGTTAACCAGACCACAATGTTAATTGGGCTGCCTGCACAGTTGCTGAATGAAGCAGAAAAATGGCTGTTAATTGAATGTACAGTATGTGTAGGAGGGATCTTATATGCTGCACACAGCGGAAATTGTGTGAATATATGGTTGAAATAAGCTGTCAATTTTTAGCACAAACATGTCTTACTTTCTAAGCCATGTTTTGAAGGCAGTGGGTGGGAAGAATACTATTTCCATATCTCATAACAGTCAACAAAGTAATTATAGCTTGTGTTATTATAAATTATTTTAAAAGGTATACAAAACAATGTTGCTTTCAGAGACAGTGTGATCCCGCTGTTCACGTTTATCACTGTTCATCACTGTTTTATAGACATAAACAGGTCTGATCAAACACATGACACCACACTGCATTAGTATTGTAAACACTAATGCATCTCAGACAGCAACGATGGACCACATACTCACCTGTCAATCATCTCAAGTTTTAAATATTGATGGTTAAAAGAATATAACTGTCAGTAAACTGTCAATAAAGACACAGTATATGAAGTATGCAGGCACTATCCTACAAGGACCAAGTACACAGATTCTGATACTTTAGTATCTATCTAAGAAAAAATACCAAGAACTGAAAGTATCCAGGCAAACTGAACAATGTTCTAATAATTTCCCTCAGAGCCTGTGGTTCACAAACAGCATGTCAACAGCAATATGAAAAGCACAGAGGCAGATCGGCAAGTGTTTTTCTCCTATCAACACTCAATAACGCAGACAAAACCTCTCAAGGACAGGAGGACGAGGAGTCTGAATTCAAAATCTTATAATCCTGTTGCAGAATCGGCTTTTCTGTTCGATAATGTATTTGTGATTATGACACTCGCACTCAGCACAGTTCCACAAAAACCCATGCAAACTTTCTAGCGAACATCTGGTGGTGAGGCAACCTTCATCCTTGACTTGGAGTACTTAGATGTTGTTGTACACACAATTAGAAAGTGAGTCATGTCCCCTGGGCTGCTTTTGTCTTTCAGGGCTAGAGGATGATACAGTACCATCCATGTAATCCCTCTGTACACACATTGACACCTTTCCCCTCTACGCAGGCCCTATCAGGCCCTTTCGCCAGGCGCACGCTGTGCTGTGCATGCACAGATAATAGAAAGCATCTTTGCTTATTCTCAGTTCACGCAGAGCTTTAATGGTTGCTCCACAAAAGAAACATGTTCAAGTGCTACAGAGTAATGAGGTCCACTGAGCATCACAATCATTTCCATTCCATTGTCATTATTTTATACTTTCCTTTGCGTTTTTGTTGCTTTTTTAGCCTGTTGCATTTAATCAGGACTGAAGTATGTTTATTTCATGAGATGAAGCTTCTAACTTCATTCCTTCCTGTTAGATTTTTGCTTTTCTGTTGGTTTGATTAAGATTAAGATGGGATATCAAAATATCTAGGGGAACCAATTCCAAACCTTTGGCCTCCATCTGCTTTCCTTCTGAACACAAAAGATGATTACGATATCAAAGATTGTGCAAATAAACAATAGATTGCAAGCTTTTCACATAGATTTCAGTGTTTAGCTTTGATGACATGAGACATTGGAAACGGTCTAAATCTAATCCCCATATCCTGTTGTTTGATCTCAGTCTTTATAAAATGAGCAAAAACCACAGGCTTCCACCGACAATACATGACAGCTATCAGGGTACATTTAATCCTTCTATTTCATAAAACATAAGACGCTTGTTATTCAGGGTATCTACATCAATCTACTTGAATACAAATTCATTTAGTAAGAAAAATGATCCTTTATGAATCAAAGCCAACAGTGTTTCAAATCCAGTGTGTCGAATTCTTAAACAGATAGACTCTGGCAACAGAAGTGAATCTTAATCTTAATTGCATGACGTTTTGGCATAACATATACACTTAGGTAAATATTAAATATCTCTGGAATGGCTGTAGTTTTTTATTAAAAATGCTCTGGATCTCAAGGCTTGTATTTTGGGGTACAATAAGAGTACTTAGTGTCACCTTCAAATTGAATCACTTTTTATAACGTTAACCAGAACATTACCATAGCAACATGGCTTGCATAGGAACAGTAAATGTGTCTGTTAAATACTGGTGATCAGGACGAAAGTGTGGATCGTGATGAAGAAATTTAAAAAGTGCCCTTTCAAACAATAATAATAAAAAAAACTTGAATTTTTTTTTAATCGAATTTTTCTGTCTGTTATGGGCACTTCAGCCTGAGCTGTGAGTTAAAGATCATGTGACTAATCACTCTGGAACAAAGGAAAATGACAACACTCATTGACTGATGGCACAACAAGAGCGTGAACAGCTCCAACCTCCTCCTCAGTGACATCAGAGCCAGCTGACTATTAGCCATATTTAATAAAAAATAAATGTGCAAACTTACAATCTGTCATTGAGATGAATGTTTAATGAATTGTCTGATTTAAAGTTTAAGCCCTTTAACATGTCATGCCTAAACTTCCTACTAAACAGAAAACAGGTGAACAGAGTAAATTCCATTGGTCAAACCATTACACAGGGTTGAAGGTTTACCTAGCTAACAATTTTAGGTGTACAAACGTTCCCCTAATGTTTTCATGAAGTAATAAAAACATTATTTTGAAAATTCTAGGAATGTCAAAATCTAGTTTTATACATGTTGTATTAACATTACTGTTTGGTTAAGAATGTTATTTAAACATTTTTTAATTCTGTAATGCTTTAAGAATTTTTTAACTAACAACTTTAGGACAAAGCTTTTGAGACATATAATATATAATGCAAAACAAGTTCTACTAACATTACTGCAAGAACATTTTTGATAACTTTCAGAACTTTTAGAGAACATTAACCAATGTTCTGAGAACATTCCCTGTAAGCTCGATAGTCTCTCCACTCAACACTGTCACCTCTTCTCTCTTTATCACCAAACTCTCTTCTTTAGCCCACCACTGAACATCATCACCACCTTGCGCTTTCTGCTCCAGCTCAGTGAGACTTTTGTTTCCCCTCCCCAGTCCACAAATCAGCACTTAACACAGCACAGAACCAGACCGGGCTCATGACACTCCAGAACGATCTCCCCTCTTCAAATGAAAGAGCCCTTTCCCTGCTTTCAAATGCTCTGCCTGTGGATTAGCCGTTGACCTTTTCAAACTCTGTGCGATCGGTGCGCCTGGCAAGCGGGTGGCGTACTGTCTCTGTCCTTTCCAAACAAGATGTAAAGGGCAAACTTCATTCTGGTGAACTTACGTTTCAGAGTGTGGATCATCTTCCCCTATTTAAAAGCGACTTTTACTCCAGCAGAATACATGAATACAGAGAGATTCGAGCAGTATGTGAACAGCCTGTGTAGAACAAACTGCTACACCAACTTCTGGATGACTTTACAAAGGGAATTGATGCTTGCAGTGCATTTAACATGAAAAGATTATGAATGTTAGATTTGCAGGTTCTTCAAATGGTACTAAAACAATAATTTAAGTGTTAAGTACAGTGCTAGTAATACTGACTTATAGGGCTGCACAATTAATAAAACAACTACTCAAGATTACAAATACAGATACAATGATTACATAATCTGTAAAAGTTCTGATTACAGTCCATTTGAGGTAAGTTTCTGTGCGTTCCAGCAGGTGTGCTGCACACTGAATACAGCGGCGAATCAGAGTTAATATAAGGAAAATATATTTGTTAGCATGTCATTGAGTTCCCCTAATTCCTGTTTTAAAGTCAATGCATAGATTGCAAACTTTCAGTAAAACATACTTATTTTAATTATTAGATTTTAAACTGTGTAATCACAATTATGACGGCAAAAGGAATAATCAACAACTATGATATTTGTCATAATTGTGCAGCCCTACTGACTGGAACCAGGAATGTTCTCAAAACATTGGCTAACATCTCTGAAAGTTCTAAAGTTCAAAGCTATCATGAACATTCTTGCAGTATTGTTAGTAGAACTATTTTAATGTTACATAATATAACATTAATACAATGTCTGCAAAACTGGACGTTTTAAAAATAACTTTTAACATTTTTTTACCTATTAGTAACATTCTTGCAAACTAAAATTGTTAGCTGGGATGATGCATTCCAACACTGATATATGGTGAATGTGCTTTCCACAGAGTGCTGTGTGTACACAATCAGCACTGCTTGTTCAAAAAACTTTCAATGTCTTGGCAAAGTATTCATGTAAACACAGTCGGTTAGTGAATGCAAACCTGAAGCAGCAAAAATTGGATTTGTGTCAAAATATCAAATCGGTGCATGAGCTCCTGCAGTGGTAATGAAGCCTAATAAACCTGCTGCTGTAAAACGTGTCATTAATATTAATTCAACAATAACTGAACAAAAACAAGAGGAAACCTCACACTGCTACTCATTTAATTTTCTATTACTGAACGTTTCCATATTGGAAATTAAATAATTTATAATTGTTTACTTAAACAATAGTTGCTTTAAGGACACATTTATTACAACAATTTATTAAATTAAATAGAATTAAATATTAAAGCAATATTTATGAACAGTGTGTTCAGTAGTGTAATAGTTGTGGTATTAGCACTGGTACTGAGCAGCAGTGAGGGTCAATAAATACACTCTTTATAAAAGTTGCTTCATAATGCCAAAGAAAAAACATTTTTGCTGTATGGTTCCGTAGAGAACCTTTAATACATAGATGTCTGTTCATAGATGTTCCATGAAAAGTTCTTTGTAGTGAAAGAGTTAAGAAGAAAGGGTTCTTTTAGGAACCTTTGACTGTTTTTTTGGGGAATCTAAAATTGGTATCTATGGTATCACTGTGAAGAACCTTTTAATAACGTAAACTTTTAAGAGTGTATCTGAGACATGATGAACACATGATATTAAAGCTGAAGCAATCACTGAGAGATGAACGGCTCCAAACTCAGCTGTTCTCTGAAATGTCGAGCTGATTTACATACACAGCACACTTTTAGAAGTTTACTAATCACATGCACAAGTGTCCTAAAATGAGATAAGGGTGTAGGAGAGATAAATTATTGAAAAAGCTATGAATATTTGATGAGCGACCCTGCTGAAAGCCACAGACAAAAGAATCTTCAGCAAAGCATCTGGGGTTAATTGACCCCTTCCAGAATAAAGAAACAAAAGCCCATTGAGATGATTAAGGAAGAAACTGTATGACTGGTTTTATTCTCTCTCAGACAGTGACAGACACCCAGCAGTGTCCACACAGCATCAGGAAACATGCATGGAGTGAAGAGAGAGAAGATGTATCAGGAACCTTCTGAATGCTTTTATATTAGATACATGAAATAACTTTATTTATATGGTTATGTGTTGCAAGGTCACAAAGTTTTGAGAGCCAATTTAATTGTACTTTTTTAGTTACTTTTATGGTGCTAATGGAAAAATAACTTTTATTTGAGGGGGGAAGATTTAGTAAAGTCTGACAGTTCTCAAATGCCGACTTTGAGAGGAAAAACTAGTTTGAGGGCCTTTCCTCTATTTGTAGATGATAATTGTTGAGAATTTATACAATACCATCCATGCATTTAGGCAATTAAGCTTCACTGCATTAGATAACAAAATATCAAACCAAGCAGCTTTAGTTAGTGGTGCTTGAGAAGCACAGCATCACTATTACTCTCCTGCAGAAAAAACTTTGGTATGTAACTCGTCCTGCATAGTTTGTCATAGACCCATGAAGGAGGGGTTAAATCAACTGGCTAATTGAGGAGAGGTGTGCTATGAATTAACTATGAATTAGCGGTATCTCAGCATCTGGACATCGTAGAGATATGGGAGTTAGCTTATTTGATTCAAACTCACATCTGTCTATTAGTTCTACCGTAACTGTCTATCTACACCCTAGCAACCACTTACGGTACCCTAGCAACCACGCAATGAAAAAAATAAGCCATGTCTCAGCATTAGAACACTGTAAAAACATGTGGGCAGGCTTATTTGACTCAGGCTGTCAGTGAACTTTAGTTATTGCCCTGGAAACTTTCTAGCTATACCGTAGCAACCATATAGAGTGCCATAGCAACTGCATAATATCATAAAAAAGCCATATTTTAGTATATCTTTCATGCTAACTAATAAATCATGCTAACATCATGCTAAAACATATCACAATCATGTTTAATCATACGGTTTAATCATATTAATATCATACTAACATCAAGCTAAAACATATCAGAATCATGTTTAATCATATTAATATCATACTAACATCAAGCTAAAACAAATCAGAATCATGTTTAATCATGCTGAATCATGTTAGTTTCATGCTAATTCATGTTAAAACATGCAGGTATCATGCTAAGCCATGCTAACATAATGCTAAGCCATGCTAACATAATGCTAATTCATGCTAAACATGCTAACTTGCTAAATTATACTGCCATCATGAGAATACATCTTGTTAGAATCATGTTAACATCATTTAAATATTCTGTCCCAAGTTTTGCCACAGCAAGCACCAATCACATTTTTTCCAGAAAGTGATCTAGTTTAATTGTACTGTCTAAAAATACATTTTGGGGCAAAAATAAATTAACTAAATTTGACCACTTATGGAAACAGATATACATCAACAATAGTTGCTACATCCCTGACCAGGAAAGAATGCCACAGATTGTGGCAGTTTATGTTTGTGGCACATTGTGGCAGTTAATGTTATCTGTTTGAACACTCTTATCATTTTGCAAGCTACAAATCTTTTAGCTAAATCCAAAATCCAATCTAAAAAGAGCAAAGTGAAGGGAAAAGACACTTTATAATATTTCAATAAGCTTTCATCATGATATAAAATCCATATGCAGGTAGACAGAATTGACATTTTAATTATAGCACGCATTCAGGTTTATAATCATAAGTGATTAATGACAACATTCTCTGCTTCTAAAGCTTCTGAAGTTTGACAGATTATAAATTAAGTTTTTTCGCTCATTTGAGTGTCTGAAAAACCTTAATGTATACAGGACAAATCAAATATATTAAAACACAAATTTCAGGCTAGAAGAAAATACAAGCTTGATATAATCCAAAATTATAAGATGTACTTTAAGATAAAGGTAAATGAAGTTTAAGATTATTTGATGGTAAAATAAAGACTTTTTATACAATGTCTACAATGCAAAATTAGCTAGCACAAGTCAAAGCATTCCATATCTCCACACATCTAAACGAAAGCCAATAGTTCATCCAAATTAATGTTTCAGAACGTGACAGTCGAACCTTTAAATTAAAATAAAAGCACAATTAGTTATTATCTACAATGCAAACACATCATGCTTAATCACAATCCACGTAATTTTGTACAGCTGTAGATTTTAGATTCACGATTTTAGATTCATATGCAAACATAACAGTCCATCACCACACAACCTTAGAATGTAAAAAAAAAAACACCTCAATTACATTCATTATCAAGGCGACTGCCAGTGTGCCAGTTTGGCGGGGATCTACATGCTAATAAGGACCGCTGTTCTAATGGTGCGGTTGTTCGTGTGACCCTGAGCTGGTGGGACCACACAAAGGGACCACTAGTGTCTGCATACTAATCCCACAGCTGCAGCTGTGTGGCAGACACACGGAGTCCTGCGGCCATCGTCTGACAGGAGGCGGAGACTACACAAGATGCCCTGTGAATCAAAAATGCTCAGGGCTCGGACAGCTCCCAACGCGGTAATCCACAGCAGAAAACATCCCACCAACTTTAACACATGAAAGTGATACAGAGTGGAACAACCAGACTGTGTCACAGTTCTCCACATGAAGGAATGTAATCGCCCATGACACTCTAAACTAAACGAATCTCAAAACTTCTCGCTCTGTCCGTCTAAGAGTCACAAGTGTTCGCGCTACAGCAAGGTGCTGGTATCCCTCGCAGATCTTTAAAGCACTTGAAGATGAACATCAAAGTCATTTCTGTCTGTCAAGAGAGGAGCTCACCAGGCTGCAGTGCTGACCACATGACTTTACCCAGAGAAACTAATCATACTTCAGAGACGCACTTCAGCCGCGACACGACTGCTGCTCATTCACTGCCAAATGAAGCCCTGTGAAGGGTCTCCAATCTACTCTCCAGAAACAGAAATGATGGACAGCACTCATCTGATATCTGCTATCTATATGGGCTTATACAGACTATTATATAAGCCTGAAAAGTAGACAAAGCTAAGGCAGCATATACATCACACAAAAGAAGTGATTATTCTAGAATTACTGTCACAGAAAACAATGTATCATGCACCCCAAATTGAATGTTGCGTCTCACTCGCAGCTGACTGACAGAGTTTATAGTTTACCAAACTGTTAAATGTACAGGAAAAGGTTACTTTGTGCAGTGCAAACAACAAATTTAATAGAAAATTACAGGAGAGAGTGATAGATTAGCAAAACAGCAGCGTTTCCCTGATCCTTGGTACAAACTGTCATGTATGACATCACTGTTCATGGGTGGAACTTAACCTATCGTAACGCATGGCACTCAAGATATGTAGCATCTCATTTAAACATTTGCAATTCAATCTTCAGTTATCCACAGCTGTTCAGCACTGTTGAATAAATACATGCTAATTAAAGTTATTTTTCAGGCACCTGTGCTTGAAGGATATGTCCCTTCCACTGTACATAATTACTAACAATTATCTTCATAGCCATGTGCTATTCAACCATATATTTTAATAACACTCAATTTCAAACACATATTGTCTATTACTCTCAGACTATGAGCTATAAGTAGATGATAGACAGACTCTTTATTGTATCCATATTTGTCTATTTGATGTTTGACCTTGAATCTGTGACATCATTCTGAGGTTGAATCAGTATGTTAACCCCTATTAGGCTATTTATGCATGGTTCACAACCCATTTTACTTTTGAAAGCTGTCATACAATATACTGTATAAAGTGAACCAGGATAGTCACATTGGACTAGACCTGATTTAATTAGTTGTAAATTGACTAGAAGTGGACTTTAGAAACCACAAGGAAGCAGGTGGTTGACAATGAATCTATAAGGCATCCAACACAAGTTATTACATTTGGATGAACAGGGCAAAGCTTAGCTCAAAATGCTTAGTTTGTGATTTAGCTGAAGTCATTGAGGTTTATTAAGAGTTTTTTTTTTGATGAGCTGTGTGGAAGATACACAGACTGCACAAACATCAGTCAGCAAACAAGACTGAAAACTCGCCATTTGTTTTTGTCTAATTACCCTTTTATTCCATAATTTCACTCTTCTTCAGCCATTATTAAATACACTTTTGATTGTTTATACTGAAAAGGGATTTTTTCTGGAGAGTCACTCTCATGTGATGCAATGTAATACATGTCTCTAAGCAATAAAAAAACAAGATAAGACAACATATAGATACTGACTTATTAGATCTGTAGTGTCACGGAGAAGGCTCCTGTGCTGCCTCCACCACGCCATCAGAGGGAACCATCTCCCGAATTCTAATCTGGCTTTCATTGGACTTCATTTCCCACAATGCCGCATACCTGGGACTGATCACTTCCGGCCTTACAACTGATTCCCATTACCACACCCTATATAACCTGGACTCAGCTGAACTATCATTGTGAAATCTTGATTTGCCATGGCATCAATTCTGAGAGTTTCCCATTGCATTCTGGTTGTTATTCTGTGTATGATTTTAGACTGTTCTTGTTTTTTGCCTGTTTGCTGCCTGCCCCGATCTTTGAACTGTGTTTACTGTTTTTGGTTGTTTGCCGCCTGCCTTGACCATTGCCTGTGTAACGATTCCTCTTTGCCTTGCCTCTACTGTGTTTGTCTGCCGTTTATCTGACCCTGCCTGTTGACGATTCTAATGAATAGCTGCACATGGATCCTAACTCCTCTGACTCTTCATTACATGTAGATTTTCTGAAGAAATGGCAAGTAGTGCTTAAAAGTATACAATTTGTATGTTACTAGGGTGTTATGGACTGTTGTCAGGGTGTTGCTATGTAGTCAAAGCCCACCACAAAATCTCTAATAGTTCCAAATAATAGTTCCAACATATCCCTTTCTTAAAGACGAGCTTTCACCAGTGCAAGTCTGTCTGGTCTTATCTGGCTTAAACTAGTGTTAAACTACTGTAACTGGTGTTTAGTTACTGTAATTTTGCTGCTTGGGCAGCTGGTCTCTCAGCCTGAGCAGCCAACAAAAAACAGATTAGTCTAAAAACCAGCTTGGTGGGCAGATTAGACTGGAAGGGATGTATTGTATTATCCCTTGGGTGAAAATAGCATTTCTCCAAAGACCCACAACAGCAGTCGTTCCACAAAGTATTAACAACACCACAAATACTTCACTTATAGAATACCACTAAAATGATGTCAAAGATCTCTGAACTGAAAACAGCCTTTGAATTTCTCACAATAAACACATTGTGTTCTGTATAAACTGGATAGAACTACCTGAATTTTTTTTTTATTTCTAGACTGTACAGATGAGCAAGTAATTTTAGAGGTGGGGTTATCATTACTCTTTCTCTAGATTAGTAATTTTCAGTCCTGGTCCTGGTGACCCACACATTTTCACTGTCACGATTCAAGGGCTGCATCCTTTGTAAGCTGCATTCCAAAATTAAATGTATTTCAACGTCATGACAAAGAGTGTCAAATGTGTCCTCAAAGTGCGTCCTCTTTCTGCAGGCCTCAGAAGAAAGAACAAATGGATATTTACAGCCTCAGCTATCCCAAGATTTATTGTGTGCCGGTGACAACTGTATATTTTAAAAGAAACATTTTTGTATACAACTTTGTATTATCTTGCATACTGTAATTTACTTAAAATGGAAGTAAAAGTATGTACTGTGCAGAAAAAGTTTTTTGATTAAATATTATTGCTGCATAACTGTTAATCTGATATACTGTTGGGTAGTTTAATCTACAGGAATGCATCATATTATATAAAAATAAATTAAAATATTTAACAACAATCCTCCATAGACTAGATTTTGGTTCGACCTTCATGGACTTCTGAGACACTGATTACAAGATTTGTGTCCTAGCCTTTAAAAATCTGGATCCACCGAAAGATCCATCCTTTGAATTGCGATACAACTAACATATGTCTCCCTTATTTAATGCACCAGATTCAGATTATGAGCTCATTAGGAGAGAGCTTCATGAGCTAAAACCAGTGTGTCAGATAAAAGACTACAAAATGTGCAGTGCTGTGGGTCCTCAGGACCAGGACTGAAAACCACTGCTGTAGATGATCCATACAGAGCAGATTCCTGATTCTCTAAAGATGGAATAAGCCCCTTTATGCTCACCACACAGGGGCAACAAACACCTGGCTAATGTGTCCACTGCTGGCCATAGTAAAGCTGAAAGAACACTGCGTCTAAAATCTATTGTTATTCCTGCCATGCCGCACAGCTACCATCAACTACGACCCTTCCTGGGCTCTGTAGGACATGGCATTAATTCTGACCTTCGGCCAAGTCTTTCATCCCCGTGTTTCTGTCTTTGTAGCTCTGATTAATCAATAGATAAGGAGGCCTCTGGTTATCAAGGCCATATTTAACCTCACTGGTCCCTGCAGCTTATCAAAGACGACATTACACCACACAACTACAACTAACATACAAAGGCAATTAATAAATTCATTTTGATCATAAATCAATCTACACATACAATGTCATCTGTATATTACCGGACTGATGACTAGCTTGAGTAAAGCAAGCTTCAGTTTTTTCTAGCTTTAAATCAATTTTGGCATGTCAGAGCAAGAGTTCTTTGCGTTGAAAGCCATGTGGATTGAACTGATTACCCTCGTGTCAAATATATTGCACGTGTAATTTTATAATGCAGTGGTAATGCATTCAGATTGAGTGCAAATGTCCTTTGAGGAAACAATAGTGTATAATGTAATGTTGTACACTTGCAACACACTTTACCTTGCAGCTATTATACATATTCATAAAACCTATGATTAAAACTATGTTGACAGTTTTATACTGAATAAAACTACCTGAGACTGGATCTCTCCATGGTACTTTTTTTGAAAATCAACATGAAATTACAATGAACCCTATTAACTTTCAAATGCCACATTCCTACTCCTGCATTGCAAGATTAATTTTTGTATATTATTCCAAATCTATAAAAACAAAGACAAATTATTTCCTAAATGTTTTCATCTTTAATTACATATAACTTTCTGACTGACATTTTTAATCACTTCTTTTATGCCTCCCCTAACAAGTTGGGCTTAAATCTGCTATGTAACATCCATGTTTCATTATCCAATTGATTCCTGTTGGATAATATCGATCATAAAGTTTGTATAATTTAAAACCAAACTTACACTCATATAATGGAACCACACAGAAGTTTGGTTTATGTGAAATGCAGTATAGATGTGGTTTTGAAATGTAACACAAACTGGAAGTATTCGACTTGATTATCTATATTTAGCATTCATCGTGGTGAAAGACTTCCTACGGGATGCTCTGCAATTCTGTTTAGTATTTATTATCAGACATATCATTACTGGTTATTGCGACTAGTTACAGCTCTGGAAGACTTTGTGCTGTTTAAGGCTGTCACAACAGCTACAGAAAGCTTAAAACATTCTCAAGCATAAGGGTTATGATCAGAAGTCAACAACAAAAGCAGAATGTATATGACATTTAAAGATAGCCCTGTTATACCACTGGCCAATGTATTCTGAACCTTAGATAATAAGAACATATTGTTTACTTTATTTATTTTATTGTAACTTGTTGCAGAGACCATCACCATTAACGCATGTAACATGTTTTTCAGGGCTAAACTATTTTATCATAATTGAACTGTATTTTTGGTTAAATATTACAATTGTACTGTATATAAAACTATGTCTTCATGTTAAATCATGCAGCACATACACAATATATAAATAAATGTTCTATACATTTAGCCACAGTGGCAGTGTAGCAGCTCTATTTGTAAATTGCTACCTTTCACAACACAGCAGCAGCATGACAACAATACCTACCTGGGGCAGCTATGCAGGAACATCCAGCTCTCTCCACTACCCCATTATTTTGTAACAGAACCCATGTGATGTGATTATTTATATCCTTACTTGACTTACTTGACTCCACATCTGCTTTTAGTAATGTAAAATGCTGATGATTTTCATATAAAATTTACCATGGTTTAACTTTAGTAAAGTATAACTAGGTACATTTTAACGTGTTTTAACATAATGCTAGCATGATTTAACATGATGCTAGTATGATTTAACATGATATTAGCATGATTGTAACATGTTTTCACATGATTTAGCATGGCTCAACATGACGGTAGCATGACGTTAGCATGATTTTGCATGACTTAGCGTGATGTTAGCATGATGCTAGCATGATGCTAGCATGAGTTAGCATGATAGATATACTAAAATATTACTTATTCATGAAGTTATGAGGTTTTGAGGGTGATCTAAATGGTTGCTACAGTGTGGTCAAGAAGTTGCCAGGGCAATAGCTAAAGCCCACAGACAGCCCGAGACAAATATCCCCACCCACATGTCTCCGCCATGTTCTATTGCTGTGATATGGCTTATTCATTTTATTACATGATTGCTAGGGTACAGAAAATGTTTGCTAGGGTGTAGCTAGACAGTTAACGAGTAAAACCAATTGTCGTATGTGTGTGTAAATCAAAAGAGCCAACTCCCATGTCTCTATGACATGATATATGCTGATATAGCTAATTCATGTTGGTTGCTAGGGTGCTCTAAATGGTTGTTAGGGCATGGCTGAGCAGTTTCCATGGTAATAATTAAAGACTACTTGCCAGTTAGATTCAAAAGAGGCCACCCAATTGTCTTTACTATGTTCTGATGCCTCTCACCTTTTTAAATTTCCTCTCAACCTTTTTGGGGCTTTTCTGTAGCACAGTGGTTAGAGCATGGTGTTAACAACGCCAAGGTTATGGGTTCGATCCCAGGGATTGCACATACTCAGAAACAATGTATAGTATAATGCAATGTAAGTCGCTTTAAAAAAACGTCTGCCAAATGCATAAACGTAAATGTAAATGTAACTGTAACTGGTTGCCAGGGCGTAGCTATGAAATTTTAATGTCACCATTTGTTGCTGCTTGCTAAGCCGATATGAGCCCACCTCCAAGTCTCTACGACATTCTGATGCAGAGCAATAATGTCACAAAGTTCAGCCCAATGTTAAGTCTATGGAATTTTTCGTAAATTCCACTTTGGTAAATCGTAAATTTGTAGTATTAAAATACCATAGTTAAACTATGGTTACTGTAGCTAAACATGGTTAATTTTCCTAAGGGCTGTGAAAAAGATTTCAGCCAGTTTTAGTGTTGTGTTTTTTACAATCCTTGGTGCCTACACAACCCCCCAAAAAAAACAAGATAATTGAAAATGTCAACACATTGACTGCTGGCCAGAGTTTCATATTATCAATCCAGGAGAAGGTGCTCTGCAACTTTGTTGGTGAGGAACAAAGTTAAACTGTTTACGGTCTTTTTTTAAGTACTTCTGTCCGCACAGCCACTGCAAATTAATGTTGCCATTGTTGACATTATGGACTCAGTGACAAATATAAAAAGAGAATAGATTACAAAACCGATTACAACCTCCAACTAAAGACATCAAGCTGTGAACCAAAAACTTTGAGCATTCTTTCTATGTGCACACACAAAGCATAATGAGTATTTTTTGCGTCTTGTGTAAAATGTGGATATATTCAGATTTTAGATTTAATTGTTGCCTGGTGACCGTGATAGAGCAATAAATCATGCTGTGGTACTCATCACATTGATGATGTTTTGCAGACATACTGGAGTTTAAAAGAACAGAGCACAGTATGAAAGCCACAGCAGTCAGATGGTGTTTCACCTGTACTCCTCCTGTGTGAAGACAGGAATGATGGAAGGCTGCAGGACCGTGATCTCTACTAATGTTTTATTGAACTTCATTGGCTCCCCATCATCATAGGCAATAATCACCAACTGTGTGAAAACAAGAGAAAATCAAGAAGAATCTAACATGGAGTCTAAGGTCAAACAAGAGCACCAGTTTTGTACAAGCATGTGGCTTTAAGTATGAAGAACCGATTGTTGTGTACTCACGCTGAATTTAGTGTTGGGCTCCTCGTTAAGGTTGACCCTGGTGAGAACATTGCCAGAATTCTCCTCTACGTCAAAAATACTGCAGCTGTAAGGAAACTGCTCCAAATCCACTTTGTAGTGAACCCGACTGGCTGCTGTACCCTGCAAGACAACACACGTTTTAAAATTACCCACCTTGCCTCATTGAAACTAGTTATATTAAGTTAATGTTACATAACATAAAGAGTAATTGACAACCAACCGCTGAATTATTGAAAATTAATGCATACCTGAGGTGCTAACTCACATTATTTTTAATAACTTAAAGGTTTGTTGTCACTTTTTCCACAGTCATTATGTCCGTGATGTGTTTATTTAAAAATATTCTGTGGGTTTACACCTTCTTAAAAAACTCGTGCTTTCAGAACTACTTTCTAACGCCATAAGCAGAAGTCAGAAGCAGCTCAAGTTGTCGATACTAGGTTGAACGTGACAGAGGGAAGTGGGGTAAGATGTGCCAATTTATGTTGTCCTCTAGACAGGATGAAATGTGACAGAACTTATCTAATACATTTACATAGACATCTTACTTCTATCTTACCCCACAGTTATAATTTTAAGAAAAATAATTCATTTAATAATTCCTGCCTAAAAATTTAGCCATATCATTTACATAATTGTATACACTGACAATTCAAAATCATGTCAAATTGGTACACAGATTACTTAACCGGTGCCCTTATTTTTTCAACAAAGCTTTAGAATAAATCAAGGTATTAATTGCATTCAGTGTCAAGAATCTATGTTTGCATGTTTGAACCAAAACCTATTCTCGGACACTCTTAGCAGGATTCAATAAATCTGACAGACACAATTTGCCTCATTTTCGTCTTTTTCTCTAAAGTCCCGCCCCCCGCTGTTCCATAAGTCAGGAGTCTATGAGTGCTGATGTGTTCTTTTGCCCTGAGGACATCCGGCTTGTAACCCCGCTGTGATACAGATAATTAGAAGGGTGAAGCCGGGTGAGAAATGGAGCCCGCGGGTGGGCCTGTTCTTATGAGAACGTGCAGAAAAACTCATTCATCCACCCACGGGTGGGACGCCACTACACATAGTGCTACTTGGGGCACGAAGTTGGTGTGAAATCAGACTACAAATGATCTACCAGCCAAGTCTGGTGTCTTTAGGGTGTAGAGACAGAACTGGGGTCGTGAGGTGTAGTAAAGCATAAGGAGTTATATCATGCTGTCTTTTATCACACAACAAGATCCTTCATTTACATTTCCTTACTCCATTTACTGCTCTTTTCTAATTGTAAAGAGTTTGATTAACATTACTCTCATTTGCTTTCAAAGACTCTTCTTTTCCTCACTTTGTGTTAATATTTGATGTCTTTTCAGTTTGAAGATGCTTAATAACAGCAGAAATGATTGCATCATGCCCAGAAAGAGTCAGCGCTTTTTTCCGTGAGGTGATGTGACATGGATTAAAGAAGCATGGTGAGGAGTGACTGGCTTTAATTCTGATTTACTTGGTTGCAGGTGAAGATGGCTAATGAATAAAACAGGCTTATAGACACGAAGAGTTCTCAGGTGCCAACGTGAAGAGCCAGCTGACAGATGCTCTGAGAACAGGGGAGTGGAGAGGGTTGCCAGATTCATATTGACAGACAGAAAAACAAATGCGGCCACCAGCAGACTAAAGAGATACCATAAATAAGGGCTGCTGTTTATGACAAACAAAATCATTATGTGTCAGTACAGAATACCCCTTTAAACCCATATTCGTCCAATGATTTCTTGCTGGCTTAGATAAAAATAGTTAAATCTGTGTACTTAATTTGCCAGGAGAATATGCAAAAGGCCATCAACAAGATGGTGGTAATTTAGGGTAATGTGCTGCTCTGGATGCAGTCAGATGATAATTTCTGCCTTAATATCTGCAAAAAGCTCTAACAGCTTGAAAAAGACACATGCTAACAGCAACACACTGTCAAATTAACTGTAAAATATTTGTTCCTTCACAGACTATCAAGTAAAAATCGAGTACTGATTTTATGATTTGTTAACTGCAAATATGTGTTGATAAAAAGTTTCACATGAAATCGAAGCTAACTTAGTATCACATTAAAATCTATATAATTGACTGACGCTCAGTTGAACATACATACAGCACACTCAGAAAACAGCACATATATACACAGCACACAGAGAAAAGAGCAAATATATACAGCACCCTCACAGAAGAGCACATATATACAGCACACTCACAGAAGAGAACATATATACAACACACCCACAGATGAAAACATACTACATACTCAGAACAGCACCTACCATATATAAAATGAAGCACTAAAGGGGCAATTCAAATGGTCTGCACACTTGACTATCTACAGACCAAATCAGTCACATTAATGGAGAAAGTCTTTCACTTGGGGATGTTATATAGCACTTCTGTGAATGATTACCGCACAAGCTGTTTATAGGATTTTGTTAATTGCATATCACGTTGAAAACGTTATTAGGCAAGATGGTAAATTAGAATAGTAATTGAACTCTCGATACTAAAAGCCCAGTGGACTGTGATTACCCTGCCCTCATTAAGACATGTGACTTTCAAACTTTGATATCAAAATTTCTGCATGCATAACATAATCACAAGCAAAGCCTCAAATTAGAGGAAAACAACAACACGATTTAAAGAGAGAAAAGGATACTTTCTAGTAGGAATGCTTAGGAACTTTTTACTTTGGGTTTCCTTTTACTCCTTAAGTGTGGGTGCATTTTCTTTACTACTCAATAATACTTAATAATTTCTTATATTTTAGCCTAACATTGTATGTGGAGTCAACTACACTGAGTCATAATAAGTTTAACCACTGTGACATTATCAGTACATTGTTCTGTATGTTTAAGCGTTCAGTCCAAAACAGCAACTCAACTGAGGTGGCTCAAACAATGCTGTAAATTTGGGCTAGTACTATCTGTTTGTCCAACCAATGGTAGGCAGGGGAATTGTTTACATTTTTTACCTTTAAGATACCAGAAGTAACATCTTGCTGAATTGTTATGTTAGTGAAATGACTGCTTCCATACGGAACCTCAGAAGATTATTCTAAAAATGTCTCAAAACGCATTAGAAGTGTAAAGCAATTCAAAACTAAGGCCTGCAATGCTTAGTAGTGCTTCCGTGCCAAAATTGGCCCATTGAAATGTCATTTACGGAAGGAAATAAGAGGCTGTGAAGTGTCTAGATATATATTGCCCTGACTCTAGTGAAATATAACCAGCATTCAACGATGACGACCTCCACCAAAATGCTCCTGTGAATGATAACAGCCTTCTGCATGATCTGATAGAGTAACCCTGACTTTTAAAGACAAATAAACTGTGTCACTTACTTTTACCTTGGCAAGTGAATGCAATGATCTGACATTTCACCACTGTGTCATTCATCAGAAGTCTCACTAATAAAGTCCTTGTGTATCACTCAGCTTGGCACTGGAGTCAGACATCTCATTTTGTTTTAGTGCCAGAATCAGTACGTTTAAATAATTATTTGCTCAAATAGCTGATGTAGCTGTAACACATTTAACCACAACCACACACTTTGTCATTGACAATATTTTAACTGTTTTAAAGCTTTATATCTGAAAATACCAAGTTAGACACCAGGCATTTCTAGGCTGGTTATGGTGGTAATTCTGGGCTGCTGCAGCACAGTCATGCTTTTTTTTAACCAACTACAAAACATTGTTTTCAAAAACTGGCACACACAGTATTTGCACACATGCTTTGTAAATAACACTTTCTGTCACTCGGATCAAATGTTTTTTTTGGTCAAACAACTGTTAATGTAAACACAGTCTGTGATGTCTGAATGGAATTAGAAGTCCCAAACGAGTGGGTCTGTGCTTTAGACATTAGAGTGTAAATTCACCTCGGTAGAGGTGCCACTATTTCTACCATCATTAATATCAATTAAACAATAACACTGATGAGAAAAACACAAAACCCCTCACTGTCTTGGCTTTAATAAATTACAATCCAAGCAGGCCTGCCTCAGAATCCAACTGAATCAAACAAGTATTAACGTATTATATTTATATGCAGTAAGGCCTACGCCAGATATTTAAGTTCTTTATTGTCTTTTTGATTAGTTCAGTGTTTGTGTTTATTGTTGTGTGTTTTTTATTAGCATATTATTATTAGCTGTGGTCTCTAAAGTGGTATTTTGGTTAATTTTGGCATTGTGTCAGCTACATTAAAGAGGTCCTATTATGTGGTTTCACTTTCTTAACTTTTATAACTAGTTAGTTTGTGAGCATTAAAAGATCTGCAAAGTTAAAATGCTCAAAGCTCACTGTAAAGGGAGATATTCTCTTTAACAGAAACTGCTTTTAAAGAACTACAACAAGCAGCTCGTCTGGACTTTAACAAGCTTTCTTAATATCACAAAACCCAAAAGTTACCTCTTGAATGCACAAAAATGGGGCTCAGAAGAAGAGTAATTGTGGTGTGTTGTTGCCATGCCGATGTAACGCTAACCAATCAGAGCCCATTCAGTATTTAAGAAGGCGGGGCTTCAACAGCACATTTTTGACAAACGGGGGTGCAGCAATAAAGTAAAATTATGCAAAAACGTATGCATTTTTTGAACAATGCAGTATGAAAACCTATTTTAGTGTGTCCCAGAAACAAAATCGCGACTTTAAAAAAGCATAATAGGACCCCTTTAATTTATTGTAGCTAATCCACTTTATTTAGTCTCATATGAATAAAACCAGAAGCAGAATCACACAGCATTACACCGATTTATACTGTAACTGATGATGCACATGACTGACAGGCAAAATTCAATTTCGTGTGGCAGCTGGGGCCATTGGCCTGTCTCACCTAAACCAGCACAAACATGACCGATGGCTCACAGGCTGAAGCACAACAGCTCTGTTTCCAGGATTGTGTTTCTGTGAACGCGAGAATGACCAACACATCTGCAGAGTTTCAAATAAAAGCACAGGCATCAAATGAAAACTATTAAGAGGACTGAATTGTCTGTTTTTTGGGACACAACACAAATGATAATGCATCTGGTGTAAACATAATTCCTGTCAAACAGAACCATGTCAACACATCAGTCTGGGAGACCTGCAGTCCACACACCAGCAAGTGAATACGGGTCAGACACTGCAAAACACTGTCACATTCAACAGAAACTTTTAACAAAACAAATTCAGTGTAGGCAGAGCACATGCAATTGACCACATAGAGACATGTTTATTTATCCAAGATAGGGCAGCTCGAATATAACAAAACAATCATAACCATGATTATTCTGGCCGATACTGAGGTATTAAAGATTATTTAACATGATTCTTCACTGACTTTAAAAACACGTGCTTATTCAAATAAATAAATAGGAATATCACAGGAATATTTCATAACAGGAAAATCACAGAAAAAATCATTACAGAGAAGACATTTAGTTGTGTCAAGCTTGTGTTCCAATAGCATATTTAACTGACTGGGTTGATGTAGATTCTTCTTCCATTACACACACATTCTCGCTTATGTGGTTTATGGGGACTCTTTGGTGTAATGACTCTTTAGTGTAATGATTGTTATAACGAGCTAATCAAATTTTCTATCCCTTCCTCCTAACCCCACCCACCTAACCTTTTACAGAACATTTTTGGCATTTTTTTTAAAAAAGGAAGAGAATGAAAAAAAATATTTAGTATGTTTTTCAAATCATTTGGTTAATGAGGACACAAGATGTGTCAATTATACATGTCATACACATTTGCGTCATCATAAACCACATATACCAATACACATACAAACACACAGTTCTATATCTCTGCTGGGATATTTGTATGTTTTGTTTTATTGTGGCTTTAAAGTCATCGGGGCACATAAGCACACATTTACTCTACACCTCAGTCACATCTATTCATATTACCGTCAAACCAATAATAAACTGTTAATGATACTCAGTCTTCATATTAAATAAGCTACACTTTAACTTGTAACAGACGGGTCAATCTGAAGTCTGAAAACACAGCTGCATGTGCCTAAACATTTCTCTCATTTTTACAGACTTGTTTTTTGTACATCTGGGTAGAGAGGTGATTTTAAGCATTGGTGTATGATAGATAGCAAGGATACATACTGCACTTTAGTAATGAAGTACTTAAAATGATTACTTATATATATTTATTTTCTTCTAACTTCACTAAATGTTTTTCATATTAGTCAAGGTTTTTTTTAGTTTTGACAATTTTCCATCCTCTCTCACTCTTGGGATTAAACTGTCATTATTTTTGCTGCTGTATCTTGGAAGGTGATGGTTTTATATGATATTGTTGTCGGCCTGACATCTTTATCTTCCTCAGAAGTTTAGAAGCTGGATTCAATAAAATGAAGCACACTTTTTGAACCAAGAAGGAAGATTTGAGCTGTGAAGTTTTTCATTAAATATTTGTATTTCAACAGATCAAGAAAATTTTAATTCCTCATTATGTAAGCCCTACAAAACATTCTCAGTGATGAAGAAATACGTGCACACAAAACTGCTTTAATACTGAACTACAGATTTTTTTTCTACTTTAATCCTATCTCTAAATGTCACCCCCACAAAACCTTTTGTATTGTTACATTTGAATAAAAACTGTATTTACTTTGTTTATTAAACCATGTTTCTCATGGGACCATTGATTGCATTGAGGGACACAATGCAACTGATTTTAGGTTTTACTGTCCTTGCAGGGGCTTTCATAACTGCGCCCCCCCCCCCCCNACAATCAATCACGCACACACACTCACAGCTGCTCACCTGTGTGTCTGAGTCTTCCGCATGCACAGTGGTGACCACAGTTCCCTTGATTGCGTTGGGTGCCACCATCCCACGGTACAGCGTCTGGGTGAACACTGGTGCAAAGTCGTTCATGTCCTGTCCACACAGAGAGCATTACAGTGTGTTTAGTCCACTGTCTCCACCCGCCCTTTACCCTTAAGCTTCCCGTCAGCACATGAACTCACTCAGACCCCATTAGCTTGCTCCAAACACTGAAACATTAAACTAAAATGTCATTTATTCAATAGCAAATCATGCAGTGCATTAAGGATGTGACACAGTGCTCTGAGCCCTGGGATGTCTGGGGAAAAGTTGGGTGAGAGATAATTATAGCCACTGAAAGACTGCTGGAAAGGAGTAAAAAAAGTGCCACAGGGCTACAGAGAATGAAGAAACTATGCTGAGAGAAAGGGGTGTGAGTAGAGCGTAATCGCTTGGTTCTGGAGATCAAAATCTGATTCATTTTCAGATTTCCCTCTGCCACTGAGAAACACATTTTTAACCATTGTATAAACCATTGCAGAAAGACCGAACATGACCCCTGAGATTGTAAGCCAGTGATCTATTTTTCTGTAGACTTTTTCATAATTTTCAAAAAACATTCAACCGCTGAATTTCTGGTGAAGGACTACACTACCCATAAATCTGTGGAGAAATCCACAAATCTCAGAAGCTGCTGGAAATAAAAAAAAAAACCAGCCACTGCCAAACATTAATAACAGAATTAAGTCTTTCAATAACTTTTGCATTAATCTGAATGCTCTGCAATAAACTTAAAATATGTTACTTTTGATTGTTATAGACATTGATAATATCGCACCCATGTTAAAATTAATTTTCTTTAACTTAAAACTTAAAATGTTGTAATTCATGGCCTAGTACTCTTTATTAAATAATTTTCTCCCTATAAATCCCTAAGCAAAAAAGCAAATGAGAAAAATACTTCCAGAAGAATACTTTAAAATTTCTAAAAAATGTACCGTCACTGTTCGGTCATAGAAAACACGACATATTTTTGTGAAAGACACAGTGAGAAAAAGCATGTGATGGGTGCCTGTGAATACTGATGCCACAAGTAATTTCACAAAACACAAGAGATGAGACGCCACCCAATACACCCAACAGAGCCGTCAACTGCAGGTCCAAGGAGAGGCCAGGACAGTGCACAGATCCAAATTACACCCTCACACATTGTCCTTCCTGTGATAATGCGTTTATTCAAAGATGTCCTTGAGACTTGAGAACCAACTAATAAAACTAAAGCTATTTTCCAATTTCACACATCTGTGTGTGTCTCATCCCCCAATGTTTAGTGAAGAATAAAAGTTGTACGTTCTTAAAGGAAATCTGCAGTGTGCAAAGAGTTCAGGACGCTGCTTGTGGTCGCTCCTTGTGGTTTTCTCCATCAGGACGGCACCTTGGGATCTCCATCTGCATCCACCTCACTCTGATATCCAGAGTGACCATGCATCAGGTAGCACATTCATCTCCTGCTCTCGCTTCCCAATTTCATTTTCCACAGCAACTAATTATCAATTACCCACACTGAGCACAGAAGGAAAATTAATAAATAATCCCACAGCAGAGACAATTAGAGACTCAAGAGGACGTAATAAACTCTGTGTTTTCTTGCATGAAAATGTTTTCCCTTTGAAGCCGAAGCTAGAGTGGGTGAGACTGCAGGCGGTTTGCTAACAAAAAAAACATTTAAAGAAATCAACATAAACCTAAAATATGAAAGAAACTGATTTAACTCTTTAAACAATTATTAACATTCTTGTGTTATGTGCTCTGACTCCTCTGTCAAAGCCTGATTAGGCAGCAACATGAGTGGGAATGACAAGGAATTATGGGTTCAATTTCTTTATGATTATTTAAGCACCTTGTGCAATCAAAGCAGAAAACCTATCACATTATTAAAACAGTCAAAATGACGATGGTCAAGTTTTAGCTTCAAAAAGACGCCCTTTATACCCACCTCAAATGACAATGGTGTCACCAAGTGCCATTTTCTATAAAAAGGTCTAAACTTTTCTTTCCAACAAATGGTTAACTAAAGGAAGTGATTAATCCTTAAGAAATGTTGATTGTCAGCCTCACGAGGTCAAACTACTGTGCATGACAATTAAACACTAAACAATAAAAAACTAGATCACTTTCATTATAAAGAATGAATCTGATGACACTGCAGTCCCAATGCAATTCCCCAGAACACGACTACTGTTGCCTAGCCATCTAATCCAGACTCATTATTTTAGATATTCATTTACATCAAACTAATTTTATTTATATAGTGTGAATTATACATGTGTGAATTGACTGCTATGAATTCATATCTATTTAAAAAGGTTCTGAGGGTTACATCAAAGCCAGCCTGTGATACACAGACACAGGTTAAAATCACTTTAAATGTTAAAATATTCTCAAAATAAGGAGTTACACAAAATGAACATATCTACTTTTGATCTTAGAAAACAAAATCAATGATGTGTCTAAAGATCAAGAAAAATGAAACACATTGGTCAATTTTATATTTTGGTCTTTTTAATTACAAACAAAGACAAACCCTATCAATGTATTTTGTCCTGTTCTTGTATTAAATTAGTATTTTTAATTTAACTTTAACATTGTTTTTTATTTACAGTACACAATCAGATATGTTATTCACCTAACAGACAGCAGTCCAGTGAGAGTTACTTGACATTAATCCAGTGCATGACACTTCATCCTCTAAGCCCTTAAAATCAGCTGGACACACAACAGAGGCCTTGTGGACCTAATGACCAGCTCAGATTTACTGCTACATTAGCAATGCTAATACAGTGTCTGGCTGTCAGGCTTCACAGGGATTAGGCTACCCTAACTAACCAATCATATAACACATATGGAATCAGGACACCTGGAGCAAGATCAGTGGGTGGAACAGTGTTGTCATGGTGTTCACCATCAAAACTTTGGGTGGTGTATGATGCTGAGGATGTCTTACAGGTAAGCTGGTTAATAAGCTTTGTGAAGAAACTGGTATACCAGCATCTAATGGTATATGGAGTATGAATGAGTAATTATATATTACAGTAATCATATCACAGTGTAGTTATGTTTGTATTACAGTGTATTTGCTGAAAAATCAATAGTAAACAGTCATACAGTAACACAAAAACCATCAGCCAGTTCTACCAGCATCCAAACACAACATGTGCTGATGATTTATGACAGAGATGTTCTACAGTTGAGATATAGTACAAACAAGTGCATAGCAAACTTGAACTTCTGAAAGGCCTTGCATTGAGAGTACAAACAGATTGGTGACAAACAGTACAAACAGACAGGTGATCAAAATGAAGGACATTGTGATTGTCTTACCATGACAGTGACAGTCACAGACGCTAATCCAGGTGGCATGTTTCCACTGCCTCCATCTACAGCCTCCACCACAAAGGTGTGTGTCGTCCCATTGGGCAGAAGCTTCTCAAAGTCCAACAGGCGCAGCACCCTCAGCTCTCCGGTGAGAGGGTTCACTGCAAACATCTGCCTGGCCTCCTCCGTCCTGATACGGTAGGTGACATTTGCATCCAGATCGGGATCCAGCGCCTGCGTGAGACAATCATTATAGCCGCAGCACTATAAATGAATAACAGGACTCACAATGTTAATTAAACTCTCAAACTCCATCTGAATAACACACATGAGCAGCATTCACTAATGACGGAAACACATCCTTCAGTGACCCTGAAACTGAGAGTGAATTAGAAAGCCAGAAACAGAGTGATGGAAACCCACAAATGAACTGTTGCAACTAGTGAAAGAACTGACTGAGAACACAAATTGTCCTGTATTTTACTGTACTAATTCATATCACTTGGTAGAAGCCAGTCATATTTGATGAGGTTCTCATTTGCATTTCATTTAAGGCTTAACTCTGTCTCAACTGTTTATTCTAAAACTAATAAGAAGAATTAAAATAGATAAAATAGATAAAATAAACAAAATAAGACAACTGTTGAAATACATTAAGAGTATGGAACCATTAAATTAATGTAGATTGTATAGCTAAAATAATCTGGTTTGAAATAATTTGATAAGAAACGTTTCAGCACAACTATAATCTTTAATTAAATTGCCTTTTTAATTGCAATTTTGGTTTGTGCCATTGAGATCTTCTCTGACACTCCAGTGGAAACCCTTGAGATTTTTGGGTCTGTTGTCTCAAAAGAAAGATCTAAAATGCAAAATACTTCAGCAAAAGTTTTCATTTGCGCTGACCTTAATCTCATTGCTGTCTAGGTAAAACAACAAAGATATGAAAGAGATCTCATTCTTATTATGAGTTACATTGTTTTATGTGGCGAGTATTAGCCGCCAGAAGCATAGAACTATAAATCTCTAAAAGGCATTTAGAAACCCATTGCGCCGGGTTTAGGTCTGTTGGTTAGCAACATGGCAATGCTGGTAAATCACCAAGACTAGTAGCTAAGCAACCCAGCTGCATCAGCATGCAAAGTCATATTGGCTTAATCTTTTTCATCAGGGTATTTGCATATATAACAGGTCATCTCTTAAATGTCCCTCAGTAGTGTAAACAAGCTATAGCACATATTCCAAATATATTTGCTTCTATTCAAAAAGTCTCTGCAAACTGAAAACATGTCTGACTTGTGGAGTTAAGAGATGTTGTGAGGAGAGAAATGTTTCCCGGAGGGTAATTACTCCACATCATGTTTTTGATCTGGGTACGTTTGATGTGTGTGTAACGTACGCTGAGGGTGAGGAAGATCATGCCCACAGGGCTGTTCTCTGGCAGAGGAACATGATACACAGACTGGGAGAAGACGGGGCTGTTGTCATCCACATCCAACACAGTGATGGAGAGAGTGAGGGAAGTCCGCCGGGGGTCCAAGGCCCCATCACGAGCCTCCACCTGCAGGTCATACTGAGCCCGTTCCTCACGGTCCAGAGGAACAGCTGTGAAGATGCGTCCATCGGGACTGATCCGGAACAGATCCGTGTAAGTGAGCAGTCGGTACCGCACCTGCCCATTAACACCTAAGTCCGCATCTGTGGCCTGACCAACACACACAAACACACACATGATATAACGTGCTGTTAAGTGTAGCATCATTTCATTAATTGCATTATAATGTTTCTCATGAATTATCAAACATGCATCAGTTGTTGATAATGTATTCATGGTTTTTCTACCATGAAGAAGAACATGATAGAAGAACATTAAAAATGGACAAAAACAAAATGAAAGACCAAACAAATTTCTCAGTAGAGTAACTGTATTGAATTTCTTTGAACCAATTCAGTGAACTCATCTTGAGATTGCTGGAGTGCCTGCTTGTAGGTCAGGTAATCTTTTGAATTAATAGTTTTAAATTATTATACTTTTGCCACTATTGTCCTTCAATGAAAGATCAATATATTAACTTGCTGGTATAAGGACTATTCACTTGGCCAATGCAGAATTTAAGAGCATTGGCTCTCAAAAATTAAAACTTCATATTCATCACTATAGAAACAGAAATTACTTTTATTCTGGGCTGGAAATAATAATTTAAAAATTCCTTTACAATTACCTGATGACTGCAGATACCCTGCCTCACATATACCACACAAACACACACACACTGAGAAAGACACCCACACAAACCTACTTGTCCATATGCCAAAATGAAAATATAACCTATTTTGAACACATTACCCTACACACTCACTGAACCTCGCACAGATATACGTACATACAAAGATAAACACACACACTCAGATTACACACACTCAGAAACATACACAAACACTAGGAAACTAGGGATGGGTATTTTGTCATTTTTTTCATTTTAATTAATCGATAGATCTGAAAAATTAGTACTCAGGGTGGGGCATAAGCAGGGGTGGGGTCTGCATCATGACAATAATTAATTAAATACTAAATTATATATAATAATTAAAACGCTGCTATGAACAGGAATGTCAAAGAAACTATGACAACAAAAATTAATACTGCTAGATTAACAATAACTCAACAATAAAAAGAAAAAAATTTGAACCCAGACAATCATTTCATGATTGATCATAACTGTCATGTTGCAGTACCTGAGATTTAAATAACTGGACCCTATTTCAGAGACACACACACATTCAGAGACACACACTTACATGCTTAGACGCACACACACACACTCTGAGACACACTCACTTACAGACACACATTCAGAGGCATACACACACACATCCTGAGACACCTGCTTTAGCAGCAGGGTGATGAGACAATCAACAGAAACCCCACCAAAAATGTTTGACCTCCTGCAGCGCTGCAGACAGGTGCACAGAGCGTCTGTGACTCTCTCATACCAACTGCTCTCTGTCTCCTCACTTACACACACAGTCACTTCTCAATCCTAATGATAAGAGCTGGCCTGCAGGACATCCAAATGGACCATCAGAACAGTACAGCCTCTAGTCCCTCTGTGTGACCGCTCAAGTTTCTCTGTTTATACAGGCCTTAAATATCCCATTTAAGAGCATCAAACAAACTCCCAACTGTGTTATCCGCTTTTATCCTTTCGGCACTTGTGCATAAAAGCAGCTCATTGACACGCAGGCAAAGTGCTTTTGTGCTTCTCTGATAAGCCCTGAAACAAAGAGCCCGAGGAGCAGCCACTATAAATTCTCAAGACAGAGATAGAGAAGCTCTCCTTCGCCAAAGGGTCGAACCGAAATCATTTATTACCTCCAGAGCTGAAACCCAGAGGAGGCCAAGATGTGGCTGACAGACTCGACCCCTTGATGGACAGGTCTTTACAGACATTTGCCATGCTTAAATGAACAAAATCTACACAGATCAAGTCCCAAAATATGTATTTAAGTCAGAAACAAAAGGTTCATTCAGCGTTAACTTTGAATGTGTCTTTCATTTTTTACTGCATTCAGGTTTTGTAGAGTGATGTCTTCTATTATTTGAGGTGTTACATATATAATTAGGAGATAAAATGTTGAGTGTCAGTGACTGAGAAGTTCGGGATGTAATAATTGAAGTGGAAGGTGACAACGTGCTTTATAAAACACTCCATGATGCCTCAAACCTGTCAGAAGTCAAAGTAAAAATGAAAAGTTTTTTAATAACAGACTTTCAATAACACCATAGCACTTTTTCGGAAATTAGAATTAAATTGATAAGACTTTAATGATTCACATCACTGCATCTCAACAGTCCTCAGGGAACACAACGTCTGCTATAGCTAAAGCTGTTCTGTGTCATTTTTTCGATGTTAAAAACATCCTCCCATCACAGTTTAATATGCAGAGACAGATGTAACTGAGTCATTTGTAGGCTGATACCCCGGAGAGTGTAAACACTGTGGTACCTTCAAAATGCCAATCACACTTACAGTTCTTTGGTTCTCACACGTAAAGTGTTTCTGATTGGTTAGTTTAGTGACAGGCTAAAACACAGGTGCAGGTCCAGACCTGGCAGGTGAATTTCAGGACAGCTGTTTCAGTCATTTCTGGCATACAGACATAAACAGTAGCATACATCATTATTACATCATTTGTTTTGTTCAAATCTGATGCAAACTTTATAAAGCAAACTACAGAAAATATAAACATAGAAAGTTAGAAGGAAACAGAAAAAAATCACCAGAACAGACCAAATGATGTCCAGCTAAATCTTCAGGGAATGTCACTTATGCGTGTTAGATACTGTGTTATTTACATCTAGAAATAAAGCAAATAAACTGCCGTCTGAAAACCACCTAAAAAAGAAAATGAAGTAGGGAAACAAACAACAATTGAAGATAACAGTGCATTGATAACTGAACTTCCTGTACGTTTTTTATCACATGCTAACGACAGCAGAGGCCAGTACAGATGCATTCATCTTCTCAGTAATCAATAGAAAGTTAATTAAAGTTGAATGAAGAAGCAGAGCAGAACCTCTGATCAGAGTTTGCTTGTGTCTGGATGTAATGTAAGTCACACAGTGATACTGCATGTGCCAATGTTTATCCTGTGAAACAACACCAGACTTTTATTATGTAAAATTACAATCATTGCACGAAACTGAGTTAAAGGTGCTGTAGGTGATTTTAAACAAAGAAGATGACAGTTCTACCTCACAGATATCATTGAAATGTCTATACTGATAAAATACAGCAATAAATAAATCAACAAATAATAAAATGTTACCACAATGTGACTACAAATCATTTAGCCAATCAGAAGACTTTGAGATTTCTGCCTGTCACTTATTTAGATTAACACTTATTTGTTAAGGTGGCTGACATCTGATTTGCTGACGTGTTTGATCAGTGGGTTTTAAGGCAAGTGGGCGGTTACACTCATAAGCATGTGAAATATCTTCAGCACGATACAGCAAACAGAATATGATGTCATGCTGTAGGGCTTCTCTTTTAATAAATAATGCAATTATTTTTACATTGTTATTATTACACTGGACACCTGCACCTCTGAACTTTGTGTTCCTTGAATTGTGCCAAAAGGTCAATCTGTGACATTGAGATCTTTTTTCAATCACACGTTTTTGTTGACAATTTACCAGTCACAGTTGACTTACCAGTTACCAGTGCTTCTGATGCTTATGTAACACTGAATCACTCACAACCCCTTTAAAGTCAACATGACTAAAATGGCCGCATTGCCTTTCCTAATGAAGCTTTCTGCCCTTTCACACCAACTTGCAAAAGACTGATTATGTTATCAGATATCAGGCTCACACGTCTAATTAGCAGTTATAATTTACACCCAGTTTGTGGTGTCTCTGTTGACAACAAAAACTCATTAATTTGTCTCACAGCTGCTTTAAGTTTTGTGTTTTGATGAAATACAGACCACAAAATTTTAAGTGGATCAAAGAGAACGCTGGCAGAAAATTAATGTCTGTGTCTGTTTCCTGTCCACATCAAAACAGAAAATGCACAGGTTTTCTGGAAAAAGAAAACAGAAAACCACGGAAGTCAATAAACAGGTTCTCCACTGCAGGTAATAAGACAAGACTCTCTGGTCTGAACTCAAGCCACTTCACCTAAGTGTAAATTTCCCATAATGTGGTAAATTTGAAGCAATTTGATAGATGCACATAACTCGGAGGTGAGACAGCTCTGATGTCATACTAATGATGAAATTCTACAGGCATTTCTCTAATCGTACGAAAACCTCCACTGCTTCATGCTAGCTTTAGGGGATATTTAGCTAGCTTTAAGCTTCGGACCATATCCATCGCTCCTTGCAAGGAAGTGTGAGGAACTCTAAATGAGTTTAGGATCAAACTTGTCGTACTGTGCTGTACACACATTTTGCCTGATATCAAGATTTATATTTTGCGTTTATAGTTAGCAGTAAAGCAGGGCTATGGATATGACTATGCCAAACCAGCTAATAAACTAGTGCATATTTTGCTGTAACGTTTATAAAGCAGTATATTTATTTGCTCAGCTATCAGTGAGCACTGCTTTAGGATATTTACAGGTAAAGTGACAGAAATATAAAATATAAAAAATATAATAGAAAAATATAAAAAATAGAGAGCAAAGCATTTAACAAACAAGTCAATGTAAGAAATAACTTGTTTGGATATACAAACTATTTTGTTCTTATTAAACTTCACCAATGCGATGGTTTACTGTGATATTAAATTGCTCATACAGTATCATATCAGATTCTGGTCATGGTATGCAGATGTGGTTAAATGTAGTTAACACAGAGTCTGTCAATCCCCAGATAAGTTTACTATAGTCTAGTATATACTGATCTACTATGAATCCAATACAGTGTGTTTAAGGGAAGGTCTTATAATACATGCCAGTATTAGGCTGTGATTATTCCTCTGACAAAGTGTGACTCTATTAATCTAGACCACTAATTACAACTCTTGCAGCTTAACAGAGCCCAACAAAGCTCCTCATTACAGGACGTCCCCGAAGGTAACAAATTATTTAAATTACAATTCTTTAATTGGAAAATCACAAACAGCGGAGCAAGCAGGGACTGGGGGTGTATGGCAGCTGGGCGAGCGATGAGCAGAGAGCGAGGAGAGCTTGAGAGGGCAGAGTGAGACACTCCAGCTGTTGGCATCATGCCCTCGGCCCAGCAGTCTCTGATTAACAGCGGCCATGTGAGACCACTGAGGGACTGAGATGTTCAAACAGAAGAGCAGTCAAGCTCAATGCAGCAGTGAGATACGGAGCTCTACAGCATGTTACAGCTCAAGGATTTACATTTAACTACCAATCAAGTGTTCCCTACACCAGTACTGAATCTATAGCCCTACAGAGAACAGACAGAAGGACCTGGGACCTAGGGCTGATTGGTGCTTATCAGAGAGTGCTGTGGGTGTTTTCCAGGGCATTGCTAAGGTGTTGCTAGATGGGAGCTTGTTGGCACAAGCGATATAAGACCACCCTTTTCAGTCTTTCATGATAAATTTGTGGCTTCTAAGTGACAGTGGCGTATTTGTTGATGTATGGTAAGCCATACTTGAAATACCACTGCATTTAACCCATCCAGTGAGTAGTAAACACACACACTGCAAGCGGTGAACACACACACACGGAGCAGTGGGCAGCTATGACTGAACTGCCTGAGGAGCAACTGGGAAAAAGGTACTTTGCACAAGGGCACCTTAGTACTTTCCTGTCAGCTGTGGGAATCGAACCTGTGACCTTTGATTTACGAGTCAGACTCCAACCATTAGGTCACGACTGCCCCTATGAAGCCACTATAATATTACAGTATGACTCAGATCACTCTTTCACTGTAAGGCTAAAGGGTATTTCACCCATTTTATAATCCACCAGTAATTGAAAACATTTAAAAAGTCCAATCAATTTAAATAGTGACTTGCTTCTTTTAAGCAGATTGATTTAAATAAATCAGTCCAATCATCAAATTGACAAATTATTACAACTCATGTTATTGGTTTAACACTCCACCCAACTTTTCACACTGTTTACTGTGTTAATAATTATTCAGAGTTATTGCTTTGGTCATGCTCAACTCTACATTAACTTAGAAGAGTTACAGTCTGATACTATGTTCCCTTAATCCATCACCCAGAAGTCTGCAGATTTACATTAAATGTCTTGTTATTACGTTCTACACATCCTTCACCTCTTGCATGTTTATATAAGAACAGTTCATCACCAGCATCACCAGAAATCATATTTTCTTTACAAGATTTTATTATTATACACTACACTTTCACAAATCACCAGTCCATCTCTTATACTAGAAATAAATGAATCGCTGTGTTGTTTCTTCCTTTGTGTAGCACCTGCGGCTCTGCACCTGAAGAATCCCAACTTTACGACTAAGTAACTAAAGGTCCCTGGTTAGAATTTCTGTGTGATCTTAACTTGCTATCCAGTACTTTTAAGGGCAGATTGTTCTATAAGTCTCTCGCATTAAACTTGCAGTTCATCAGTAAGTAAAGCATAAGTGAACTCCAGGTGAAAAACTTTACATGATTCAACAACCAATAGGAGTGCAGCACTCAGTGATGTTTCACCATGTTTAAATATTCTGCCTGGGCCTATGATAAACTCCTAGCCACTGTTTCCACTAGTGCAATAAGGGCAGAAAAGTAAACCAACAAAGTTACAGAAACTCTGAAACAGAAGGTTCTGGAGGATGATGATATCTGACAGCAGTGACAGAAAATACAGAACAGCTACAGAGCAAATCATCTGGACATCAACTGAAAGGAAAAACCGAGGAGAACATCAGTGTGTGTGTATGGATGTGTTACCTTCACTTGACCCACAAAAGCATTTGTCTCTTCCTCATGAACTGTGAGATTGAGGGGCAGCAGAAGATCGAAGGCAGGGTCATTATCATTGACATCAGTCACCACTATATTCACTGTAGTTGTGGAGGTCTGAAAACACCACAAACATTCAGGTTAATTGAATTGGTGAATACAGTTTCCTAAAGAAAAACCTCCACAAATTTAACCAGAAGACTTACAATGACAGTTCTGACAAGTCAGAAATTTACATGTTGATGCGTGTGTATGAATAAATCTGACCGTTAACTGCTAAATTATATTTGTGTTTGGCTCTGTCTGGTAGAGAACAGTGTTTGATTTCATAAACAATAATCCATTTCCGCTGATTAATTAGTGCAGAACTTGGGAAATTGCTAACATATTTGCATTCATCATCAAGCTATGAATAGGGTCTAATGAGAAATATCAGCAGCTGTTAAGCGGATTAGTGTTTCAGAGTACAGATCGCCTCAACATGCTGATGGCTGCAACCAAATTAACACGCTGGTGAGGACAGTTCAGAAACAATAATTAACTGTCTACAATTCTGATAATACACAAAGTGTCTTATTTGGAAAGATGAGGGACGAAAAATGCTAAAATTTCAAAAAATGCAACTTGTTCAGAAAACACAGAAAGCATATATTTATATTGGTAAATTATTGTTATACATATATATACCTATATAATTATATATTCATGCCAGACAGGCATAAACTAGCAGCTGCTTTCCCTACATCGGTTTGGAATTATTTGTTAAAGGTTTAAATCCTGGTGTATTTGGCAGATTGGTTTTATGCATTTTTCATGGGCGTGCTGTAAGGCCTGAGTTTGCATTATGCTGTGGAAACACATGGAGGCTAACAGAAAGTAATTCAATCCATTTGTCAACAGTATTACAAACAGGTTCACAAACATTAGTAAAGCATTAATCTTTTAGAAATGTCAAGCCTGAAATTGCATTACTAAACCTGTGTATTTACTAAATCAAATTTTATTATGAGTATTATAGCTACAAACAATGTTAAAATACTTTCTCCTAGCCCATCTTAATACGCAGAGACAACTATAAGTAAACTTTTCTAAGCACTTTACAAATATTGTTCTGATTGCTTGAGCAGCTGAACACACCTTTAGGTGTATTTACTGACCGCCTAATACACCTAATGCACAGAAACATGGTAAACTCTTATAATGGTGATTTAAGCCATTTTCCAGTTCTCCACCATTCCGACAGGTATGCCGTGTAAATTATAATCTTACAGTGTAACAGTTTATTTCACATTTTTGTCTGACACAAATTCCAGATTAAACTCAAGAACTTAACAGTTGCGCAGTTGTCTATAGCAGCAAATGTCTATAGTCAAAAGACGTTTTTGTAATGTAATGCAATGGTTGCTATCAATAGTTTATCTGTGCACGCCATTAGTATTATTTGTTTAATCATGTGCCCTCATAATCTTTAATCAAAATCTGATAATGTACTTCCCCTCTGGCAGTCCTTCACTGATTATGATAGTCTGGAGGCTACACACACTAAACACACCAAAACACACACACACACCAAAAATGTTCGGTTTATGTGTCTGTCAATTGTGGCTTTGTTTTGCCGCTGTGCTTTTTTAACTGTCAACAACAGTTTTGCAGGGGATTTCAAGAAGTATCACTTGTGGACTTTTGCCATTGTTATGGTGAGGCTCTCTGATTACTTTCCGATTTTCTGAGCAAAGTAAAGAGCAGCCCAAGTGACCTCACGGGAGACTGAGGTCAAGCAGTGAGTGTCGCCCAGGGCCCTAAAAATGGGACTTATTTTGCTCTCTTCTCCAGGCTATACCCTGAAAAGCAGTGTTTATTAAATTGGCTAATGACCAGGTGGTTTAGCAAAGGTCACTGTATTTTAATAACCTTCACACTGCACCTGCTCCCCTAGCTCTGCATCTCAGCTTCACTCTTGGTTCTGAGCCGTCAGCAGAGCGGAGGTCGTAGAGATTCACCTGTGGGGAAATGAGACCTGCTGCTCATCACCTGTTTTCTCATTTGACTTTCATGGGGTATCCACACAGGGATGTCCATCTCAATAGGGTGGGAACGATCAAAGCTCTGCCAATTAAGATGTGCTGTGAATTATTTTGGTGTTACTTAACTATCACTGCTTGGCAGGTAAGAATCTAACTTCATTTGTTTGTAAAGGTCACAGTGTGGCTACACTGATGTGAAAACATTAATGTATTACAAATCAGACTTTAATACTCAGTATAATTAAAATATAATTTCTCTGTCTGACAACCACTGTTACCATCTGTTTATAACTGCACAACAAAGTGATTTGAGCAGGATTTTCAGGTGGTTTCTCCAGAAGACTGATTGTCCTTGAGTTTAGAGGTGAACAGATTACATGCACGTCCTTGAGGTTGATTGTAAATGGAGGGATATACAGAGGAATACTAAGTGAGATTTTTTCCATTGGATTCTCCAGTAAGACTAAATGAGAAAGAGGAACCAGAGAAGGTTCTTCATAATTAAAAGGCCAGTTCAGATCGTTTATCTCCATCACTGCAGCATAATCAATCTATTAGAAGATGCACCTCATTTTCCTCCGTTTACATCAATCACACTGTGAGAGTGGAGAGCACAGAACCCAAATACTTCAACATAAGATGAGCAAACCAAAGACAACAATCAGTGACTGGAAGAATAATGTGATTGATTAATTAGATCTATCACAAAATTCTTCTTTCCTTTTTGATTGTTTATCTTCAAAACCTTTACATTTCCACCATGACATTTATAAACTACTGTTTATTGTTTACTGTTACATTCATGCAGCTAATAATGTTGTTCATCTGTGAGACAGTTCTGCTAGATTTACACAGTGTTCTGAGTGAGGACTTTATAAGCAGAAGGTTTGGTGAAGTATCTTATGTGTGGAGTGAATGCCAGACAGATTTCAGTCTTACCCCATCTGGTTTACCATCAGAGGCTGTGACTGTTAGTGTGTAGTGATCTGTCATCTCTCTGTCCAGTGGCTTCGCCAACAACAACAGCCCAGACCTGCAAACAAACACAGCATTGAGAACCTGGGGATATCACAGCATGAAAGTCCAACATTAAAACACATCCAGAGAAAAATCATTAGAGGAAAAGACTAAAGGTGTGGTGAAGCAAAGCTGGAAAGTGTTGTCAGCAGGCCACAGCCAAAGCTTAGGCAAAGTAAATTATTTCCTGCCAAAACTACTTCATCAACCATAGGCTGGATGGGATTGTGTGCTTCTTAATCAAATGGCCAGGCAATGTATTCATCCTTTCTGAAATTCCCAGTGAGTCTTGTGCTACTGTGAAAGGCTGAGAACATTTACGTGCCTGGAGACGATTAGAGCTGCATTAATTGTTGTTAGGCAACAGCAGTCATGAGTGACACATTGTGCCAATTTAAATTAGCTCTAGTACACAGCGAACAGTGTCATACATTTGCATTTGTTCACATTGCAATGTGAGTTTAATTGAGAACAGTGAAGATGAACTGACATGCCAGAGCAGGAGGGCTGGCCGGGGCCCTGGTTACTTCCGAACAAAAATACAAGGCTTTAAAACATTGAACATGTTTTAATGGCATTATATTATGGATTATTAGTGTTGTGTCCTGTTTTTGTTTATTTGGCTGAACGGTGAATATATTTTTTCCTACTCTATTTTACATAAAACCTTTTACATATTCTATTTTAATTGTGTTTTAAATTTAATTTCATGATTTGTTAAATACAGAAATGAAGCAAATCATGAAACAAAATAAACAATTAGAATTGAAATACTATTGAAATAAATTGCCATAATCTAACTTTGGAAAAAAATGACTGGTCATGAATTTGCACATACTGTCCTAAAAATGTAAAAAGGTCTATTTAATTTTGTCACCAGTTATTGAGTTTTACAGGATCCATTTCTACGTGGAAATCTCTGCATAGAGATCCTGAAGATGTGATTAATCAGGACTCCAACAGGAAGACATATAAAAGCTTAGAAGAGGGCAAATTTCATTCTTACTATTAAACATGTGTAATAATAATAAAAACGGAACTATTTCCATGTTCATTTATTCTGTTATGTGCAGTAAGACATTGTAATAAAAATAAAATAACAGGTACAGAAAAGTTCAGCATCAATAAACATTAAATATCAAAGCTTGATTTGATTTTGTTATAAGAATTCAGTCAAAATAGCTGAATACTTTAAAATGTCCTGTGTTTGACATGCTAGCAAACTCAAAAAAACTACTTTAAGCAATTTATGCAGTTTTCATGACTTATTAAGACAGACTACATAGAATATTTATAATATTATCAGTTTATGACGCCATTTGTCACACTTCAGGAGTATTATAATTAACTAGTAAAGAGAAATAGTAAGTAATGTAATAAGAAATAATAATTAATTTCAGCATTTATATATAAACATTTTAACTTAAAATCTTGATGAATATTCCTATTACAGGCTAAAAGAATGTAACAGAATGTAAAGAATGTAAGCAAGTCAAGAATCATTGAAAAGAAAAATTGCAGACTTGTTACATTATTTGAAATATACTTGAATGAGTTTCAGAATAAGGTTTTTATACACCAATGTCATTCAGATTTTCAGCAGAACTTTAAATGTGGACACATGGATGAGATGCATAGTGTATGAGATCGCTATAAATACAACGTAGCTTGAGGCAGTGTAGAACACAAGTTAGATATTTCCGTTGTGCTCTTAATCATTTTTGCCATGGTATACTGCAAACCACACTACCAACAGTTGTGCCAATGGTTAGGCTATGTTACCATGTCATTACTAGTACTATTCTTCCACAGAATATATATATTTGTATGAATATATTAAGACCATTTAGGATTGCTATCAGAATGTGAAGAGACTTTCAACAAAGCATAACAAAAAATGTTTCTGGAGAAAGGCCTTTCCTGTCTTTAAAATATATCTGACATTTTCAGGTTTCCAGGAGACATTTAAACCAAGCTGCAGTGGGTCATGTTTTCTCCAAATGAAATGAACTAATGCAAAGCAGCATCTTCTGGTTTCTGGCGGAGCTCATGTATATTCATCTCACATGTACATGACTAAGAGCATTTCCCTATTCAATAACATCAAATTTAATGATGACCGCACAATACAATAATTTATTATTGTTATATATGCAGAAACTGCAAATGTGCCTTATCGAGCTGGTAATGAGGACATCATTTATATCCAGGGTCTTCTGAGTAACTAAAAGGGAACCACACAAAGCAGAAAAGGTCTCTAGTTAGATTACTAGTCAGATACTCCATTCATAAGCCTGTGAGGAGAGAAACTTTATGTATGCCTAAATGATTGGTGACATTTGTTGTTTTGAGAAGACAACACAGAATGGTTACAGGGCTTCATGAAAAAGAAGATTCTGACCTTTCGATCTTTTGACTTAAAAGGTTAACTGTACTATAACTGTACTAAGTTTCAAAATTCAAAAATTCAATGACTAGAGTAGTTCCATATGAAATGTCATCATCAGACAGATAATGAATACAGCTCAGAATACAACTGACTCACATTTAAGCCTATTCAGTACTCAGAAATGCTACTGTTCCTAACAGCAGTAGATCTAATGATGAGTGTAACATGAAAAAGTCACAGCAGTCGCCATCAGTGCTCCCGCACAATGAAATAAACTATTTAACTGTTTAAACTAGACCAGCAGCTCTATATACAAGTGTAAACACTGCCTCTTGACCTGTTTATTAATATTACTGTGCATTTTCTGCATCTATAAAGCTAAAACAGTGAGGGAAACTATTTATAATTTTAAAAATGTATGATTTTATTTTGCAAGAACAGCCTAAAACATCTAAAACAAGCTGGTGTTAAAAACCCAAGGGCACAAAGGTGACAGTGTGAGGCTTAAACTGGGTTACACCTTACCCTAACTAACCAGTCTGCTGCTCTGATGAAGCCCAATACAGAAAGTAAGCTGCTACTTTAGCGAAGCTAATGAGAATATCTAAAATCCATTTAAAACTCTTACACACTATTCACTTCAAAATCTATCATAGCCATTCTGAACTTTTAAATTTCATTTTGCCCACTTTATGAAAGAATAACCCTAAACCTCCAGCCTCCATGAAAATGCTTTTTGAACATATACTTTATATTATCATATTCACCCCACAGCCACACTTTTCCAGACTCCACTGTCACACAATCCCCTCCAACAGACAGCTCTATTGCAAACTCTGTAGGGAGCACAAGGCATTGTGGGAAGGAGGATTGGAAGGGAAAGAGCTATAACCATGAGAGATAAGCGCAGGTAGCCACATTCACCCTGTTCTTCATTTGCCTGCATATTGAGGAAACAGTAAGAGCTCATTAAAAATGCATCCTGTTTGTAATATCCTGCTATGAGAACACAATCAAAACTTTGCTTTGGGTTATGAATGAAAACCCCCTTGGAACCCTACACACTTCAGACTATAACATGCTTTACTAAATGCATTATGAAAGTAAGAGAGAGAGAGAGAGGTAAAGACTTGTTGTTTTTATTCGTTTTACCGAGTGCCAAAAATTCAACATTTAAAATTTTACTCTACAAATATTTATGTAATAAAGCTGAAATATATCACTGGGGAAAATGTCTTCAGCTGCTTTTGGAAAAAGAGAAATCATTTTTATTAGTCTATATTAATTATGAAGTAATTATGTATGTAATTTAGGGCATGTCAGGACATGTCTCACTGTTAAAAAGAAACTGATCTAAAAAATGGGGCGGGGTCATATTGAATATTACCTAATTGAATATCAATTAGGTAATGTAACATTCACCCATTAGCCCCTGCTAAAAGGCACGTAAGTGGCAATAGAACAGTATGTTTGTTTTATTCACCAGTTGGCTTCTGCAAAAGTTGTATAGATTTGACCACTGTAAATTTAAATACTGATATAAAAAAATAGATTTAAAAAACGATAAAATCTACTGGAATATGAAGAAATTGTATGGAAAGAAAGATCAAAAGACTTTTTTCACACTTCTAACCACACACATATTTTACAGAACATGTCAAATATTAAGGTATGGCAGTAACACTTGTAAATAAATCATCATAACATAACTTCATAATTTTTGGTAAAAAAATAAGTAAAGGGCAGAGGCACCATTTTCTGGCTTTTTAAAGCAAGCTTACATTTGCAAGACTTCAAAGACGTTGTCTGGATCTCCTCTCAGAATGGTGTATGTTATGGGGTCTCTTTCACGGTCTGTTGCCTGTAAATGACAGACAACACTTTCCTGTTACACTAATTCAATTATGGTCTGGAAAACTTTGCTGAGCATTCCTCCTGTCTCAAAACTTAACCATCAGAAAACCACTGACTCAACCTAAGAAAATATTCAGTTCTAACATTCAAAACTGTGAACATTTACCTGTACAGAATAACATTCCTGACATCTTAATTTGAGTGACCCGGGTGGTGTGGAGATGGGGGGTGAGAAAATGGGTGGGGTTGCAGAACAGGTGGGTGGAGGAACATGGGTTGTGGGAGGATGGGTGGTTGTTGAGAAGATAAGTGGTGTGATGTAGAGAGACTGGGTGGTGTAGATGTGAAAAGGATGGGGGATGTGAGAGGGTGGGTGATGTTGAGTTGCAGAAGACGGGTGGTGTGGCAGTGAAGAGAACAGGTGGTGTGTTGAGAATAGGTGTGGAAGTGTAGAGAAGGATTAGTGTAAAGGTGTAGAGGATGTGTGTGGAGGTGTAGGAAATGGGCTTGGAGGTGTAGGGATGGGTTTTGGGGTGAAGATGATGGGTGTGGAGGTGAAGATGATGGTGTGGAGGTGTAGGAAATGGGTGTGGAGGTGTAGAGAATAGGTGTGGAGGTATAGGAGATGGATGTGAAGGTGAAAAGGATGGGTGGGGAGGTGAAGGAACAAGTGGTGCATGGAGGATAGATAGATCACCTGTAGGTTAAGAAGAGTGGCTCCAGTCCTCATGGCCTCACTGATCTCCAGGCTGTATATGAGCTGAGGAAAATGGGGAGGACTCTGGTTGTTGGGTGGCAGGACCTCAATATACACTGTGGTAATGGAACTTCTAGAAAAAAAAACAGACAACAGATCTGCCTCAAACCAATGATTCAGTGACATACTGGACATCACAAAAATCAGGGGGAACTAGAACAGAAGATTATCAGTATATTATTTCTGTCTGCTTCTCACATAAAACTTTGCATGGCTTTAGACCCTCTAAAAGGATCAGTTCCCATTCATCATAATTGCATGGAAATGTGCTGCATAAGACAAGACCACAATATAAGAGTTTAGTGAATGTTCAGACATTAGTAAAAGTTAAGCTCTATGGAAAACATCTGGGTAATTTCAAATCATCATTCAGAATGTAAAAAAAACTTGTTTTAGTAAATCAAAAGTGCTGCTGTTCTTTTAAAGGTTTTGTAAAGGCCAACAGGAAATGACTGAGGTCTTGCTCTTGAGCAAGACACCTTTCCCCCAGTTGCTCCCGGGTGCTGCAGTGATAGCTGCCCACAGCTCCGTGTGTGTGTTCACTACTCACAATGTGTGTGTTCACTTCTCACCAGTATGGATTAAATGCAGAGGTCATGTTTGAAGTATAGGGTACCAAACAAATCATGAATCTGGGATGAGCTGAATCTGTTTTCTGGTATAATTATGTGCCAGTGTTTGGAAAAAAAGTTAAAAACTTAATTTGTATTGAACCCAGAGCTAGTCATAAAACCTTTTAATGATACTAAGACTACATGTGCTGTAGCACTTTGAGCTCTTTTTAGATGTTTAGTTAAAATTACACCTGCCACTGACATTGTTCTCTGACACATTGTATTCCTCTTTCAGGAGTGTAAGAGAAATTGTGGCTGCAGCAACCTGGATTGGGGTGTATTTTCAATCTGCACATTATAGAAGATCTCCACATTATTCATCCTGCATGAAAACTGAAAGTGAAAATTCTGTCATTTACTCACCATCATGAAATTCTATTTGTTTGTTTTTAATTTGTTTGGTTTATTTGGAACAAAAAAAATCAAATATTCTCATCTTTTTGTAGCTTGATGTTTGTGGTCACTAAGAACTGCTGTCATACAAAAAATATCTAATGTTTGCCTAGCTAGCAATTTTAGGTTGTTATTAACATGGTATTAAGCATTAACATGTTTGGTTATAAAAACGTTTTTATTTCAAATTTTTTGTTTCAGTTTTTTTATTCTGTATTTTTTATTCTAATTTTTAAAATGGTTCACTAACAACTTCAGAATAATGTTTTTTAATATATCATATATATTAAAAACCATTCTACTAACATTACTGCAGAAATGTTTTCGATAACTTTGAGAGAACTTTGAGAGAATATTAACCAATGTTCTGAGAATGTTCCCTGTGAGCTGGGATTCTTTGATTACCACCTTTTGTGTTTCACAGAAAAAATAGAGGGTTGGAGCAAGTAAATAAAATTGATATGATTTTTATTTTTGGTTGAATTATTCCTTTTAAAGACTGAGTGACACCAGTAAAGTGAAACAATGCATTTCCTGAAGCACACAATCTCTGATTCTGTTCCTGCTGTATTGATCCTGCGGTCAGAGGGAATTACAGAGGCCAGAGGCTGTATGAATTGGACAGGACAGGAGGCAGCGCCAATTAGAGTGAAAAGCCCTTCATTTCCGCTCCTCCAAGTGTCAGATGGACAAGAGCAGAGGCCAATATTGAGTGTTCTCAGGTATATTTCTGACGCAGAATTTGTCACCACGCGGCATTGTATTGATTTGAAACTGTGAGTGTAAATCTGCTGTTCAGAGACTCTCACACTAGACTGAATTCTATTCATATGCATGCAAATGCAAATAGCAAAACACAGACTTTAAAGAATTAAGAAAACTTTTAGAAAACACAAAAGTTTAGGACTAACAAACATGCTGAGTGCTGACATGCTGAATTGTACAATGAAAAGTGACAGACAGAAGTTTGAAATGTCATAGATCATCTCCTGAATTCAAACACAAAGTTCAAAGCTGCAGATTTCCTGTGTTTTGGAAGATCATGTGATGTCATATCCTGAGAAGAAGGATATTACCTCCTCTGTGAGGCAGGGCTGTTGTCTGAGGCCCTGATGGTGAGGGCATAGGAGCGGCCGACAGTCAGGTTGACACCGGGCACCACAGTGATCAGTCCTGTGTAGTCATTGATGGTGAAGTGTCCCTGATCCCCAGCCAGGATTCTGTAGCTCACCAGCCCATTGGGACCCTCGTCAGCATCTACAGCTGTCAGCTAGAAAAATAAATCCGCTGTGTTATTTCTGAGACGACCTACAAAAGGTGCTTATTCAAACTTCCTCTCTGGACCAGAGTAAATGTCAAGACCATGTCCAGGTCATATTTTAAGCCAACTTTAAATGACAGAAATGAGAAAATATATTTTGCTTAAAGAAAATAAAGTCTTTTTCATTTTATTGTTAATATTTATCATTTTAAAACTGCAATGTATAAAAAATAATGACAATCTTCATTCAGATTAGCTGCCAAGAAAATACAATCTGAAACAAAATAAACAATTACTTTCAGAGGCTTTCAAAGAAAAAAATACCAGCACATATGAAGCCGTTACACTTTTCAGATGATACAACTTTAAAATGTAATTTTTAAATCTTACAAGTTTTAAGGTTTTAAACTCTACAATTAAGCTTATGTGCCGATTGAAAAATGAAGCACAGCTACGAGCCCCTCGTAGGGAACTGCAGCTATTAATTGTAATGAGTGGATTAGTGGTAAAAGCAGGAGGAATTATTGATTACCTGTAGAATTGGGTCCCCCGGCTGCATGTCTGTGTAAACATTGACACTGTAGGAGACGTTGGGGAACGTGGGCGTGTTGTCATTGGCATCAATCACAGTGATGTTGATGGTGGCTGGAGAGCTCTCCTGAACGCCATCTGATGCTATCATCTGCCAATGAAGAGGAATCAAACCTTTCAGATCAGATCTTCCACATGAACTAATAAACAATAAACCTATTTTTAAAATATTTTAAACTTTTTTATTTATAAGAGCAAATATACAAAAATGTATACATTTTTAAAAAACAATGTTTTTCGTAAATCAGAAGGTTTGTAAAGTTTATGTTTAAGGTTTCTAAAGATGTGTGCAGCTACTTTTGTTCTCATAGGGTTTATATTTACTGTTGTGTACAAAGATGTAAGAAATTTAAAAAAAGCTGTAAAGTCCAGTGTTTGTTCAGACTGTTTAAATAATTTCATAATTACTTAAGCTGTCAAGTTCTTGTTTAGCATAATACATTGTTTTTACTAACACATTCCTGTGTTCACATACAGCTGGTTGAGCCCTCACAGAACGCAACAGAATGTAGAGCTCTTCAGAAAACTCTGAGCTGAAGAACCTTAAACATGACATTTTTAAGGTTTAAAACTCATGAAAAAGCAGTTGTAGCACTATCAGCAAAAACTCACAATTTAAATGTAGTGAAGTCAAAATACAAGTGAATGAAAGTCTATAACAGACAGGCTGACAAACTCCATTGCAAGACTGCAAAGTCGTGACAAGCTTCTATTCAACCATATAAAATTATACAAGCAAATTAAAATTTAGATGTGAAACATCATCTTTTATAAAATCAAAGAAAATCTGTGATACTTTCCTTATTATTTATTACTTCAGGATTTTTTTTTCACATTAAACAGAGTATGTATAGCAGCCTGGAAGACAAATTTAAGACTGTCAGGCTTATCGGCTACAAACACGAACAAATGAGATACTTGATATTCCATTACTCTGGCAAACCAAGTTCATCTTGTAGCAGGGCAGATAATGGTGTCTTTAAACATAATTTGTATGTGTGTCACAGGTGCAGCACGAAACAGCAACATCACCAGTGGGACCTGAGCTTCAGCATTCTCTTAAACAAGACCAACTTATTTCAGTTTCCAAAAGAATCAGTGCACGGCGGGCAGGTGGCCCATGTCCCATGAGCACCCCCCATCCCCCTCAGACACATGCCGGTTTGAGAATCAGCATTCATCCGCAGTCCTGAACTGCAGTTAAGGCTCCTTGTGGCATAATCGCACACTGTTATAGAACTTGGGGAAACGGTCTTTTAACAGTCAACTGCCAAATGAAAACAGTGACAAATGTGTTGAGATAGAGCTGTGGAGAAACGTTTCCTGGGTAGCTGTTGAGCTGTGACCAGGCAGGCAGGGCCGATAAGCCCTACAGAGAAAACAAACCAATAAATAAACAAGTCCTATTGGCCCTGGGCATTGATATATTCAGTCCAGCAGGTCATTCAGGTGGTGATGCTGGATGTGCAGAGATTGGGTTGATGGGAAAGATACAGTATGTTGAACTCTATCAGTAAGTTGATCTTGGACCGCTTCCAGTTAGCCATTGTGCAACACTTGTTCCCTGTATGCAGCACACCTGATTATATATAAGTTAACTTATATATAAGTTAACTGTCTATAGTCACGCTAAGCCATGATTTGAATTGAACCCAGAATCAATTCTAAATTTTGAAGAACAGATCTTTAGAAAAAGTAACAGTACAGAAAATTGCATCAGTGAATAGACCCCTAGCACCCCAAGCATTTAGCGGACACTGACCTGCGAATGTGTTTCTGCAAAAAGACCTTTAACCAAAAGACGGTCTGAACATCACTGATTGATCTCTTTGCCCAGCATAAAATTTACAAAGCTCCATGATGTGCAATGTTTATTTAAAACAGAGGCCTGCTAATGTGACAAAATATCCCATAATCACTGGATGAAGAATTTTTTACAAGCCTACTTAAGTGAGACTATAATATTCAGTTGCCTCCATCGCTTCAATGACACACGCTCCAAAGACATCTCAACCACCCTTATGTTCTGCACCAAAAAGTTTAATATAATCCACGTAAAAAGCCAAAGACTCGATCCTGCATTAAAGCATAATTATTTTGCAAGGATGGGAGAATCTAACCAAGTGTATATAGTATGTGTGACATCTCCATTGGGTAACCACACAGCTGTAATTTCTTCTGAAGGCTTTGGATGCGCCAAACATAAATAAATGACAGTGAAATTGGAAATTGCTGTTCAGAGCAGCATTACTCCATTCTGAGTCAGAATCAATCCTTGAGCCATAACATCATGTCAGTGAGACACGACCAGCATTGATCGTATCACAGGTGCAAAGTTTACTACGTCAACTTAGACAGAAGAAGTGTTCAGATATCTGAGTTAGCTCCAGGGTGTTGTTGTCCTTCACACCTGTCCCTCACTCTACTCAAAAATAAATTCAAGGGCGCATATTTCCAGTCAAGGTGTAGTATTAAAAGACACTTTCACAGGGGATGTTCTTCTGTTCATATATGCTTAGCTGAATCAAAAACTACAGGACAGAAAATGTTATGGTGTTCAATTTTCAAATGCCTACAGCTCAAAACCAAACTTTCTGTGATCAACATCCATCAATAATGCTAAAGCCTTCCCAATTCAGAACCATGGCCAGCAACATGCACACAAACATCTTCATTATATAGTCCAGGTTACATGAATTCACCGCTGGTTTTAATTGGCAGAAGTAGCTTAATATAAATCCTGCCAGGCACATTTTGTGAATGAAGTTCAATCTATATGAGCCTAATGTACATAGAAGGATGGCGTGTTTGCGTGGAATGTCAATGGATTCATTAAAATACATTAAGATGCTAAACTGACCTGCGGGTGGTTATAAGACAGGCATTTGCTCTGACATACCATGAGCAAAAGTGGCAAACACAGATAGTGAATTAATGCATTACAGGTGCTGTAAGAAATGCTAGAGTTTTACAAATTTATAGATTAGATATCCCCAGTTACAAATTTCAGTAACATCGTCAGACAGAAGAGACATTTTCTAAGAAATGGCTTATAGCACATTAAGGATACTGTTTAAATGCATTACATACAGAAAGTGCTAGGAAAGATGGCAGCATGTATTAACATGTAAGCCAATATGCACAAGTGGAGAAAACGTGTTTCTTTTAAAAGAAGAAATGCTATTGTGTATCTTTGTGTGGGTTATAATAGTATGACCATACACCCATCATGCCCAAGTCCTAAAAACACCATTATTCTGTCTCATTAACAAGCACACAGTGCTATAATACATCCACTGTATGGCTGGAATACAAGCCTGAGACTAAAATAACAATGAACCTTCTTAGAGTTTATTTAAACTCTTTCACCAGCAAGTAACAATTTCAGAAAAACAGCCACCTCCGTCACCCCTAAAATCAGCATGACACCATTTCAAAGGCAGTGAAATATGAGGATTCTGTGTGAGCTGTGTTGCATGACTGAGAGATTTAGAGATTTGTGCATCTTGATTAAGGAGTGTGAGCTCCGGTGTTCGGGAGCAATTAACAATTATTGGCATTACTCACCTATCTTTTTACCAGTAAATTTGTCCAACATATAATGATGTACTGAGCAGAGCAGCAGAATGTTCAGGACTATATTTGTATATTTGTTAATATACAAGATTGTAGATAAGTATTTCAGAGACATTTCACAATCCAAAAAGTGAGGGTTATTTAAGTCATCTATATTTTCTATGTTCTCATTTATGGTAATAAATAACAACAAACTAAAAACTTTGAAAAAGACTTTCAAAAACAAGCATTTATACTACATGCATTTATAAATTAACTGAATGTAACTGAATTTTAATGGCAATCGAATATGTAAATGATTTTATTATTTTACTTTAGGATAATTTGTGCCAGATAAATTATCCTATTGCTGTGATTGCAGAATCAAGTTATAAAATCTAATAAATAGTTTAAAAATTTCCCCCTGAATTGCTTTAAACCTTACAGTTTAACTAACTACTTTTTCAAAAAGACAGTTTGACTGTACTTCTGAAGTACCTTCTTAGTAACTTATATCTTGGAACGCTATAGTTTCTTCCCCAACGCTGATATTCAGAGAGAAGCGTCGACCACATACACACACAAAAACGCTTGCCACCTGTTCACATTCCCATGCAATAGAGAACTTGTATATGACCACATGGCATGTGCTTTAAGACGATCTGAATTCCTTTAGCATGTTGTATGCAGCATGCAGTTTAAAAATAACCCAGAGCAGTGTGCGGAAAAGCCAGTTTAGACAAAGTCCTTGACAAGAAGGTTTGAAGCTCCAGAGACAGAGATGAAGTTAAGCAGGCTTGCCAGAGAGAGGTGGCACACAGCCCCTACCGTGAAGCCATAAGTCTGCTGTTCTTCACGGTCTACAGGCCTCAGAAGTGTCAGGTAGCGTGAGATCCCGCTGGGCGTCACAGAGAAGATGCTGTTGTAGTTGTCCAGAGAGATGTGCACCATGGGATCTTTTGTCTGCAGTGGAAATAAATCAAGGTAAGCTCCGCGTGTCAGGAGGCAAAGGCATCAGAACACACAGTGTTCAGGAAATCCTAGCATGCAGATTTCTTAAATAAAAAAACAAACATTCAGGGCCGAATTCACTAAAACAAAAGTTGTGCCACTTTAATCTTATTCGTTAATCACCAGCAGCTATCCAGTGTCACTGTCAATCTTTTCAAACACGTCTGCTTTTATATAAATAAGTCTTATTACAGCTTGTGCCTCATTTTTAAAAGCAGGTGTTATTGAATCGTGCAATTAATGCTGCACAATAAATTTCCCTAAAAACTAGTAAACAGACTTGTAGCCGCTGACGTTACATTAAGTCAAGTAAAATTTTTAGCATTTTAAAGAGCTAACATGGTTGTCTGTATGACAGTGGTGAAGTAATAATGTACAGTATCAGTACAGGATGAACAATCAAAATATATATAGAACCGGCCTGTGAAAATTTCGTGCAAACTGAGCTCTGCACATTTTTTTACTTTTTTGGTCGTGTTGGTGTCATTATCATTGTCATTGTATATTATTTTTAAGGGGGCACAATTCATTCTTAGTGAATTTCAGGACCTAATCAAGACCTAAGAAAAGCTGTTATTTGTGTATTCTTGAGAAACAGTTAAACACACAACATAAAAGAATCAGAAAAAACAAGGTAATTAATTTCTAATAGGCATCACAGAAGCTAGAATCACCAAGTTGTGACGTCTAAGACATTGATCTTAACAGTAATAAAATATTCCAAGTAAATAAGTAAGAAGCATTAATATCTAAAGTCTTTATACAAGAGAAACAGTTTCCAAGACTCAACTAGCATTTAAAAATGCACTTTCATGCCCACAAAAAGTTCTAATGAGGTAATAAAAAAAAGGATCTGCACTGAGATGGAACTTAGCTAATGATCTTAATAACATGCTAACATTATTTCACGAGTGTCCCTTGATAAATCATTAAAGATATAACCTGACTGTTTGATGTATCCCAACACTCTCATTCATTTCATTTTGATAAATTTGGTTTGTTTATTCTTGGCATTTATTTCATTTTACTGCTAGATCACACAAAACCACAAGTGCTACATTTTGGTTTAAAGGGTTGTTTAAAAAAATACATGTAAAAAAAGCAGTTAATATAATTATTTATTTGTCCTTCTAAAGGGGATTATCAGCATTAGTTGAGGGTTACGCAAGTTCTTTAATGGTCTTTGCTAAAAAGACAAACAGAGAATGTGTCTGAATCTGTTTTGTACCCTGTTGGTGCAAAGTATCAGCAGTGTGAACTGATTTAAACATATCCTGCCTCATACAGAATATTTTTTCTGTTTATGATCACCTCTATTAAGTCAGATGAATATATATACCCTCTTAAAAGAAAGCTTTTGAAAAGGTTTTTCACAGCAGTGTCATAGAAGAACCATTTTTGGTTCCCTGAAGAACCATGTCTTTCTTATCTCTCTTTAGTCTAAAGAACCTTTTCTACAAAGAGTCTTCTGTGAAATAGAAAGGTTCTACTGATGTTAAAGGTTCTTAATGGAGCCAAAAATGGTTCTTCTATGGCATCATGAAGCACCTTTTCGAAGAATATATATACATTTACATGTATATTTACAAATGTTATGGGGAATAATCAAGGCTAGTCATATCGGAAAGTTGTCCAAGGGAAATATCTCAAAAATTAATGTTTGGGGCAGAATTATCTCACAGGACCAACCAGTGATAACTGCTTGAAAATATTATCCCTAAAATAATTCAGTTTGGTGATGCAGAAATTCCAGACTATTAGCACACGTGTTTGCAACTCCAACAACAAATTGCCATTGTGCTTGTTTGTTCCTTTAAAATGACCAAATTATTAATGAGATCTGTTAGATCCACTGCCTGTTAGTCCAAAATATAAACGGAAATCAATGAACAAGTTACAGTGAAGTAATCATGCAGTGCATTAAGCTAATTGAATGGTATAAAAACAAACAGCACAGCCAAATGAGAAACAGAGAGAAAGAGATGAGTGCTTCTCATTCTGATCTCACACTGATACGTACAGCCACATCACTAGCCTTCAGCTTCATGTGGGGACAAAACACACAAAACATATGTGAACTTTGTTTTCTTTTTCCATTTTTTGCACAGATAATTTCACTGACATAGTTAAAACATCTCTGAAGCCCCCCAAAATAAAACGCTACTCCCATACAAGATCATTGTGTGCAATAATTTTTGAGGCTGTACAATAGCTTTGTGCGATGTACAAATCTGTTATGTGGCTTTAGATGACTTTGTAATAAGTTAAATGGTGTTTGTTTCTCTTATGTCAGTGACATTCTCTCTCCCTTGTCTTCTGTGTTCTGAAAAGGGGGAGAAAAATCCAGAACACCACTTTGTAATGACATGAGGGTGAGTACATAATGACAGAGTTTTCATTTGGGATGAACTGTTACTTTAAGTGCTTATCTTTGCCTTGGCAATCAATAAAGTAGACGTAATTAAAAACACTGAACACTCAGGGGAGAATCAGCTCAGCAAAAGCACCTCCCCAACACTTTAAGTGCCAGTATCTCCAATGCTGTTTTCAATTTTAATTTGCTTTCCTAAATGCCCCATAGAGCAGGAGCTTTGCTAACTTCAGAGGAACATTTCCATAAACAGACATCTCTCAGATTATGAGAGTGACACTGACAGTTCGAGCACAGACTTTGGGTTCTTACCTCCTCAACATCATTGTCCAGGGCGATAATCACGAGGGGGGTGGACAGATTGGCACTGCTGGAGATAGTTGTGCCCGGTGGAGCAGATTCTGAGATGAATCCTTGATAAGCAGCCGCCTGGAAATAAGGAGCCTGATTGTTCTCATCAAGCACCTCGATGTGGAGATTGGCGAATGCAGGGAGAGGGTGTCCATTGTCCTGCTCAGCCTACAGAAAATCACAACGCCACTGGATGACCAGCCCAACATTGAAAATCCTAGACTAAGACACTGCAGTTTAAATGTATTACTTCTTTGGATTATGGCTGCTGCACATATAAGAATTACAACAGATAATCCTCTATGGGAATACAAGGGATTAACACTATCTGCAGACTTGCCCCTCTAAATTAAATAAAGAGCATAGCTGATTAATTTAGGGCATTCCCAAACGTCATACTTTCCACACTTGGCGTATGTCCAAGGGCTTCAGGCCCCTGGATTTTTGTGTTGTGATTATTGTACGACCTTACCTGTGGCATTCTTTAAAAAAAGACATTCAGCTGTATAAAACTAAAGTAAAAGCTTTATTTCTAAAATCCTGAACAGAGGTCTCTTGATTTAAATGTCATGAATTGATTTGGGAATTTTTAAATTGCATGGTTCATGGCCCCCATTTAAAGCTGAAGTGTGTCATTTTTTGGTGTTAAAATATCTTTCTCTAGCGGAGCTTAATATGCAGAGACAACTAAAAGCCATCTGCAGGCTGATTTCTCTAACGTGTAAACTCTTCAAATTGTTGCTGTTTGCTTGAGCAGTCTGACAGGCTTGACATGCATTAGCTCAAATCAGTAGTATGACTTGATCTATTTTTTTAAATGATCATTATATCTGTTTGTGACGCTATTGGTACAGAAATGACACACTTAAGCTTTAAGACACTCATTCAAAATCATTTAAAAAACTTTTATGAGTTTTATGAAGACATTTGTTTCTTTGCTTCTGAATGACATAACCCTATGAATCCTTACAATAAAATCAACACTATGAATCTCTTTACATCCTGAGAGCAATCACTTTGTTAAGTGGTCTAAATATATTTATATTAGTATCTTTGGTGCGAGGTACAAGACCATGAAATGTTTATTCAATCATTGCATTCAGTCTGAATGATTATGACATGCTGTTTTAATATCACAGTCAATAACACCTGACAGAACTGTAAACACAAATGAATAAACAGCATATAGCGGAAAAAATAACATACATTTCCCTTCATACATTGCCAACAACTGAGAAATATGAAGCTTGTTGCATCAAGTGAACCCACACAGACATTTCCTTTGAAATGCTGGAAAACAATTGAATAAATGCTGAAAGAACAAATGTTAAATAATATTTGGTGGCCTGATCCATACTGGTTCACAGAGAGGCTCTATTAAAAGATCATTAAAACTACTGATGATATTTGTTGTAATCTGACCTCACCGCTGGACCTGAGCTCAGCCCACACTCACATAACAACCAGAAGACCAGATCTGTGCATTTAACTCATTCCACTGCTTGTGCCGGTGACAATGTTTGGGTTGTGACTTTCCCAGGATTCACCTGCTGCATGAGTGTTATCCTACAATTACAGTGCCTCAAAACACACATACAATCTGTCACACACGTAGATACAAAAAACAGCTTTTTCTCAGAACTTTCACTTTTGCACTTTTCACCGTTTTTGCAATTACTTATGATCACACAGTTCAACACAAAATCAGTGCCCTCAAGAAAACTGAGCAGATTCCCACAGAACTGAAACATATATAATTCTCACAGATCTACACCTGTTCTTGTGTGATAGTGTATGAGCATTATTTCAGCCACCAATCAGAGGCACTTTCAGGTCCACGCACATTTTACCATCCATTCAACAGATTCTTCCCAAACACCAACAGAAAATGGAAAAAAATCAGATCTGGGCCTGCTTCTAACTCAGTGCTGTCAAGGTGATTTTCAGTGAATGTCTGAAGTCAGTTTCTCTTAAAGTCACAGGTGCCCTAGCAGAGTAACCACAGGAAGTTCATTAAATATGGACATGATCCACAGACATCTGACAGTCAGGAACTATCCAAACCCTTTTTGGGGCCACTGTATAACTGAAATATTACGGATGTGTGTAGACTGAGAAAATGGGGATTCTTGTTGTATCCAGGCTCTGTGACTGGATTTTGAGAGGCTGAAGCAGGAAACAAATCTTGACAGACTGACAGCGTGTAGTCTCAATAGAAATGATCTGATCTGTGTCATGCCAGAGGACAGATGTATATTTCCTCAGGAAAAGTAAAGAGATCCTCTGTGCCTGCTTCTTTGCTTCTGTTTTTAATCTTACTGCTTTGCAAACTGTACCTGTTGAAATGATACAGTGTGGACTATATCATATATTTGATTTTGTATAACAGCAGTGCAACCCAGCTAAAAGTCTGTAAGTTTGTGTGGGAATGTTTAAATGTCAAATGTTTTCCGTTATTTACAGGTTGTCATAACATTACCTTCTCCAACTTATTGTGGGATCGTTATGCTTTGTAATGCTCCAGCAGTCATTCGTGATACATATATAACACACTCCCTGCTCTTTTAATCATCAGCGTGTTCATGTGTATTGGAGGAGGCATGGCTTTGCAGTGCTCTGAAGGGAAGGTGGTATCTTAGCTAGCTAGTCTCTCCGAAATTGCCTACCCTATATTTAAGAAAGTTTCAGTGAAGTGCAACACTTTCAGTGAAAAACAACGTAGAACACAGCACACTACTCGTATAGTTTAACGAGTAGTGTTTTTCTTGTCACAGGATTTACATTGTATAGTAAAAGAACATCAACACTCTTGCTTTCCATGGAAATGTAGCATTTTGTCAATTTGTCTTGAATATTTGCATACTAAAAACTAAATATTTGCATATTTGCATACTAAAAAAATCTTGTTTTACTCTACATCTGACAAACAGCAGACCTATGGCCATTGAAGCAGCATCCATGCAGCATGCGTAAAACCATGCAGCCATTTCTCTCCCTGAAGCTCATTGTCCTCTCTTTGATTTGAGAGAAGGAGCAGGGTTCAGCTCTCAGTGGGGGATGCCTGTTTCATCAACATAAACCCATGTCCACCTTCTACTTGCTTGTGTGAGAACTCTGCACAATGCACCATGTTCTTCACAGATCAACAGCCAGAACCTCCACAGACCAACAAATTCCTCCGGTCATGAGCCTACTGAACTCAATCCAGCATTTTCCCATTCTTGCCCCTCGTGGGATGTATCACACATACAGAAAAATCTCAATGACTGTTCTTTGTTGTTGTTATTATCAGGGTTGTACAGAATCAGCAACCTCTCATTTCATAAGGTGGAGTCTGAAGTGGACACACACATACATACACAGGATGTAGAATTGGAATTACAGAAAGAGAACTCTAAACATACTGAACTATTACACAACAGAGGAGCTTTCATTGGTCCAACACAACAACAAAATGCACGTGGCTGCATTCTAAAGATTTTTAAGTAAAAAATTGGAGTAAAAAGCTGTGTTCTTTTGTAAAAAAAGCTCTTTTGTAAAAGGCTGTGACCATGATTCACAAAATGAAAGATAATTATACTAAATATCATAAAACACAAACTGCAACTGCGCACCCCCTTTGCTACTACAATTCTAAGTCAATAAAAATTCAGCAGGTGAACATTCTTAAATTCTTAAACATTCTCTATTTCTAAATAGCACAACTCCGGTTCTTATTACCTTGATGACCAGGTCAAAACGCTGATGCTGTTCCCTGCTGATGGGCTGCAAGAGATGCAACTCAGCTGTGCTGCGATTCAACGAGAAGAACTCCACAAATGAGGCAGGTTTCCCTGAAAACACCAGATGCAGGAGATCCATAAGATAAATGACTTCCATTCAAATGTTTGCTATTGAAAATAATAACCCATGGGCCACCAGGATTTTGAAACACACTCAGTAGCAGATTCATTTTCAAAGCTATACTTCAAACAGAGGGCAAGGTAAAACCACTAATGCACTCCCTCTATAAATAGCCACGCATAAGATGGAGTCTTTTGTTGACTGTTAAAAGCATGAGGTTGCTGTCACAGCTCGCACAGCTGTGGTCTGCAATATATTCTGGCAAATCCTATACTGGAGGTAACTGTTCCGCTGGTGCACTTCAGTTCCTGGGCTCAGCTCGGAGGCAGCGTGCTTTGGTGTGCCTGCTGCTCCGTTTGCAGGTTTCATCTAGGAGCCCAGTGGGCGGCCGCACCTCGCCTCAAGCTCAGATGCATTTGACTCCCGCTGAACTCTGCTGTCTCCCCTTGAAAAGCACTGTTTCCTCCACAGCAAGGCCCTGTGTCTCAGCAGTGACTGAATATAGACAACAAAGAGCTGATGGAGACCTACCAATGAGGATGGAGTACAGGATACCCGGGCGGTCTGACGGAGGCTGAATGTTTCTGTCTTGATCCACAGCTTGGATGGGGGGTGTCACATTGACTGGGTTTACTCGACTCTGCAAACAGAGACCCAGAGAGGGTTGGTTAGTTATTTAAGCTGAAATTTTTCATTAGCATTTCTGTGTTTTATATATATTAAAACAGCTTTAAAACGAATACATTGATCTGAGGTGCAAAGGGCTTAAGATATTAAGACGATATAACAATATTAATTTCTCACAAAATACAATGAAAAGTATTCAAAATTTATTTTATATCTTATATCTTTTATATTTTATTTATATCTTATATCAGTTATATAAGCTTATTGAGATACAAATTACTTTGCATCTACATAAAAATCCTTTTTTTTAAATGTTGTTTCCAAACCCAAAACATCTTAACAGACAATTTTACTTGGTTGTCTGATTTTGTGAGTTCCCAGAAGTATGAATAAATAATGCCATTACTGTCATAGGATTAATGTTTTGCTGCTTGCTGACTTTAAATTTTATGAGAGAACTAAAAAATCTTAATGTACCACGTTGCCTTGATTCTATGTCGACAATTAATTCACTTACAGTGCATGAATGTCACTGCATATGGTAAGTAAAAACACTGTGTATAGGTATCAAAACTCAATATCCTTTGCAATCAATATACTAGCATACAATGTTAGCAGATGTACACATCTTAATTATTGTGTCATTTAAAAAGGGACAAACTTCTGTCGACACAGAAAAGAAAACTTTTTCCCTCTTTTTTACTTTTTCTGCAGAATAAGACACATGCGTTTCTTTTGCATGGTAGTGTTTCAGTCAGTGCATGTCAGTGCTGTACAACAACTGCATCTGTGCAATGTCACGTCATCTCGATGAGTCTACCACACATGCAAGTTCAGAGAATAGCAGACAGCGAGGAGATCTGAGCTACATCAGAATATCAGTAAACAAAATGACACAGCGTTCACATGTGAGAGGCTGCATTCACAATTCTGTCCACCGGCACGCTTGGCTGAATGTCTGTCTGCAGAAATCAGGACCACGGTTCCTCTCTGCCATTTATGAGCTTTGGAGCCATGTCTAACACGTCTCACGAGCCTGAAGGAGAAGTAAATCTCTCCCCGTCTCGGGAAGAATATCAGCAGTCAGTAAATAAGCTCATCCTTAATTCAAGACGCCTCTGGAAAATGACACTGTTAGAGTGAGTGGCGTGGGTGAACCCAGACACAGCCGGGTGAAAGAGAAGGTTCCAGAAAAACAAGCCAGTAAAGAGCAGGAGTGCCTCAACTCATCTTCAGGACAGATGATCCAGAGGACTGTCCATTTGGGTGGCAGGCTGTTGAAACAGGCACACACAAGCTAATTGAGAGCTGCAGGGATGACATATTTTTGTTGGCTAAAACTTGGAAAAACTGGAAACAGTTTAGCACTTCTGGTTCTCTTGTCCCAAAGGCAATGGGTTTTTTGGTTTTTGGTTAAATGCTTGAAATGAGGTCTGTGCTTAAAACAAGCTTAAGATATTTCACCGTTTTGGTGTTGATGAGTTTAGTGGTAATGATGTTGAAGTTGAGCAGCCATGTTCATTTGTAAAGATTATTTTCATGGACAAAACGTTCATGATAGTAGATTTTTGTTGACATTTTTTGTGATAATCCAAAAGCCTATGAAAAAATCCCATTGTTTTTTTGTGAGGGAACCCGGTTCGCCTACAAAATATGCCTCAGTTTTCTATCGAGGCATTAGTGGAAGAGGGTCATGTAAGACATCTGATAAAGATGCCCATTTAAGACATCTTAATGTTAGTAGAAACATGACTAAGCTGAATCTCTCTTTATTTCTAAAATGTCAACAAGGCAGCATGTCAAAGGACATGCTATCGTTTATAGACAGTTCAACCAGAAATGAAAATTCTGTCATTCACCTTCATGTTGATCTCAATTTGTATGACTCTTTCTCTTCAGTAAAACAAAAAACAGACATTTTGAAGAAAAGTACAGGTTTGTTTTTTTATGCAGTTACAATGAATGGGGACTGAAGCTTCAAGCTTCAAAAGGATGTAAAAAGACCATTAAAGTATCATAAAACAGTCCTTGTGACTCTTGTGCTATACATCATATCTTCTGAAGTCAGAGTTCTGAGTGTGTTATTCACTAATAATGAGGCTCAGCTGTTCAGCTGTGCCCTTGATCAGATCACAACTGGATCAGTTCAATTACTGAACAATGTCATTTAGACCAGTTTTCTGAACTGAATCAACCAACTGACTGAAAAACAATCATTTGAACCAGGAACTAGGCTAGACTTTTAGTACGTAAAAATTAAATACTAAGCTTAACAACTTAAACCTGGGTCAAACATACGGTATGACTTCA
>JAZGTI010000444.1:0-64810 GCA_036877585.1 Botia kubotai | reverse complement strand
CACTGTGCTCTTCTTAATAGCTGAGTGCATTCTTACATTTTCAGAAGTATTTAATCAACAGACAGATGATGCGTACAGTTTGCAATTGGCTGGGATTCCAAATATGTGGAAATCTGCCAAGCTGTCTTTGGGCGCAGATTCTGTGTTGGTCTGTTTATTACCAATAGATGATTTGATTTGCCTTTACAAGTATAGAAATAATGAATTTTAAGGACTTCAACTCATTGCTTGTTGGCTGTGAATCTGCTAGCCTATCAGAGTGTATACTAACCAGACTGTTGCCAAGTCTGAAAAAGACACCATTCATCTGGAAAGTATGGTAAAATTTCTACCTGAGCTTGTCTCTGTTCCCACCTCGACCTGGACAACTTTGCAGAGAGACCTGCCTATTAACTACCCTTAGGAAAACCTATTTTGCAGAAATCCTGCTTCTCTCACCTTCACAGTCTGCTTACCTCAGATTAGCTCAGACTTAGTGAGCTTATTTCCAGCCAGGAACATTTTAAATATCGTAAGATGTGTTCTAAAAGGGTCCAGGGAACAGCCAGTCACTGAAGCAGACGAGGCTTAAGAGCAACAGAATTATTTTTTTTGCAATAGGTTCCCAGAGCTTTGTGTTGTATTAGCATCACCTGCCCCCCACCTATAGCTAGACTGCACTTCTCTGCAGATTCAAGAACTATTCATTCCTATTACTGTGGGGAGCTCTGGTGTGATGCAATAACAATGTCATGGTGATGTTTCAACAGCCCCGCACACAATCACAAGTCTGCCTCAAACATACTCTATTGGTTATATGTAACTAAAAGCGCCTGTTGTGCTGTGGAGTTATGTGATGTTTAGCAAAAAAAGTGCCTTTAGGATTTAAAGGAATGTTCCAGTTGACATACAGTTTAAACTCTGTTGAGCTGTAGTCTGTTATTGATTACCAAAGAAATGATTTTGCTTATTTCTTACTAGAATGAGAAATGAATGACAGGCATTGTTAGGAAGCAAGTGTGTAGCATAATTGCTAAACATTTCAAATAGGCAAATCTTACCATTTCTTTAAAAACACAAGCATAATACTGAAGTATTTCATGTACGAGCGGCGTGACAGAATTGCCTTAGAGGATCTCTAGAGGTTACATTGTATTTAATCTAGAGGATTTCTTCAGAAGTGCTGCATAAAATCTAATTCTGCTTTTAAATGCTTCCAGACTGATATCAATATATGGATTCCCCTTAGTATTAGCGGAGGAGAGTATTTTTAGTTCTATATGAATCTGTAATGAGCGCCGGTTTGCCCATCTGAGGTGCGGCGGGTTTTCTGTGGAGGTTGCTACCTGTTAGTTCTCATTAGGGGAATGAGAATCAAATTAATCTGGTTCTGTTGATGAGCTGCACACTTGTTTTTGAGACTCTTCATTGTGTGGGGGAGCGGGTTGAGAAAATTGCTTTTCCACGTGTATACACATACTTATGTTATAAGAAACTCCTCTTAACAGAGTCATAAATTAGCAGAAAACTATTTATCCTGTGAGCAACAGCAATGAATGATTAATGCATAGAATCTAAATATGAATTATAATTTAGCATTGATAAAAATAATTATTTATATAAGTGAGGACTTTGTTTAGAAAATTGAAGTGTGTAAAAGTATTTTAAAGCGAATGTAGTAAGGATGTTGCCATTTTCTTACCTTACCAGGTGAGCTAAAGTCAGAGGAGCCGTCCAATAAGGATGCAGCAGAAGAGAAGGCAGAAGAGGACAATGATTACCATCGCAGTGATGAGCAGGTAAAGTAACTGGACTTCACTTAGTTCATAATAGTATGCAGTATACACTGTATAATGTGCAGAATGCTAGTATTCTACTCTAAACACAGGCCTATATGCTAAATGCATTCCCAGCTCCCTGTTGTTTTATTATAGAGTGATATATCGTTGAATTTGTCATCCTTCTGTTAAAAAGAAAGATGGCTCTTAATAATGCAACAGAAGGTTGTAGAGCTGTTGTAATAGCCTGCAGTACTTCAGTGCTTGTGTGTTTGGAATGCAGATTCACTTCATTAAAGAAAATCTGATTCCCAGTGAAGTGCTGGGCTTGTTGGTTTGATCATATATAATGTGCAACACTAGAAAGTTATTAACCAGTAGAGATTTTGAGACGCGTGAGAGTTAAAGAAACACAAGGTGATGCAATAAATACAGTAGTGTTGAACAGCTTGTTACTATGTTGTTAAGCACAATGCAAAACTCACCTTAGTTGTTTACAGTTGCCAAGCAACATTTGGTTAATTTAATAGTTGCCTTGCGATCACAGTGTATATTGACTGTTGATCAAAAGCTTTAAATGTCCTTCATCTAATCAGAATCTAGAGTATATCTCTTTTATAATGTTCGTTTAGATTCTTTAGTTTTTAACTCGAGTGTTTCAAATGCGAAGCTGTTTTTGCACTGATCCCAGACATTTTATTTTTATAAATAGTCTTGTCTTTTGGTTTGCATCCACATGCAAATAAAATGAAATTACTTTCATGTGTAAAGAATTTAATTCACTGGATTATTAAAAAGAAGGCATTGCCATCTTTATTAAATGTATAAACCATTTGTCATTGAATTTCCAGCAAAAACTGCACCGTAATATATACCCTCATTACTGTGATTAAAAATAACACATACATTGCGCACCCTCAGTGACGCATGCATGCTTGAATGAGAGAGAGATTTGTATTGTAAGAACAACAAAGAAAAACCCAGTTTGCTAGTATTGAAAATAGTGATTTTGCTGAGTATTTGCTGAGTGTGTGTGTATCAATGAAGATTTCATGTGTGTGTCGGTCCCCTGTGGTAATATCAATTGGCTTGCAAGGGAGAAAGGAATGATTGTGCATGTGTGTGGCCAGCCGTGGTAAAGCTGAGACAGGCACTTTGGCCTCATATATAATGTAAAAAGTGAATAAAAATTTTAGCAGTACTCACTCGGCTATGCTTGGATGACTGTGGAACAGTTTGGCTAATGCGTCTGTTGGTGGAAGCCATCCAGACTGACCCTGGGTAGAGAAATGAAGCCAAAGAGAACCAGCCAATCCTGCATGTGTAGAAACTGAATGTGAATGAGGTTATACGCTACACTTCATGCAAATTTTTTCACTTCACTGATATTACATTCTCTGTGTGAAAGTCACCAAGAATTCATTTGGCTTCCATTGACACACTATGGCTTTAAAAAGAATTCTAATCTTAAGCACCTCACATTTACATTTGATTTGAATTCAGGGAATCATGATCCAGTTCAAAAACAATTCTTAAATTGTGCATCTCTGGAATCTTCCTGTAGTTTAATTGGTAGAACATTGTGTTAATGACGCAAATGTCATGGGTTCGAGTCGCAGCGAACACACACATCTGTGTTAAATGCAGTATCAGATTTTTAGTATCAGATTGGGGCTGTACTATTTAGGCCACCTTGATGAGTGACATATTGAAATTTAATGGAATATGGAGGTTAGCCAATCATAGAGGCCATTAAGGTTTAAACGTACGGTAGCAAAATAGACCTCTCACACTGACACCAGTTCAAGAAATGGAATTAGGAAAGACCCTTTGCTGCTGGCTGCTGCAGGCATTCATATTCGACTGCAGTTTCTTTATTTGCTGCCCATTTATGTGAGGTTCACTTTCTGTCCAGTTTCCTTGCTCTAAAAACAGTCATACAACTGAACTATGTTTTAAGAGCAAAAGCTTTGACCCCTGGATATGGAGATTGTATAATGAAACTCATGAGACTACAGTCATTTGGTCTGATTGCTTAGGTCCCAAACCAAAGCAATAATCCAGCAGGTTTGTGATAGATACCTGATGGCAGCAGTGTTTTCACAAACCAAACTATCTATGCTTGTAAAATTAGGTTTTAAATCTCAATAATAAACAGCTCACACAATCTCATATTCTGTGGATGTTGCAAATAAAAGACCTAACCTACGCGTTCTGGCATATGAAGGTTTAATTGGTTGAGTGAATTCTCCATTAGTCATTTGTGTGACTGTTTGCCGTGACTGTAGCAGCCCCAGCCGTGCTGTAATGACCTGGTAATCACGCACACACACACACAAACACACACACACAGCTAATAGAGACACTTCTTAAAGTCTTCACATCTCCATTACTTGCCTGTGTTAACCACCACAACTGTGTTTGTATTACATCTCTCCACTGCCTGCCTACAACCCAGTGCATCTGCCATTTACTGTCCACTGTTTGTGTAAGGAACATTTCAATGCCTGGTCCTCACTGACTGTTCTCTCCTGGCACCGTTTGCCCATGAAATGGACCGACGATTAGCCGATGGCCGCAGCTGCCGTCTTCATCTTTCTCTATTACTGTCTGTTCTGAGAAAGGGCTGGTCCGATAGGACCACTGTGTCACTCTGAACTCTTGAGTGACTTCTCGGCAGCAGGGCAGAGAGAAAAAGAGAGGGCGAGAGAGAGGTATGAAGTCCATAATGTGTCTCGACTCTCTGAAAGCCACTGCACCTGCCAGGCAGCCTGAGGCGACTGAGCTCAACTGGTGATTCGATGCTAGGCTCCATGTGGAATGATGGTGGACTGCTCACTGACATCTGCTGCAGGGCTGTGGAGATTGTGTTGACATGTTTTGTTGGTAATTTAGTTTTATGAAATAGCATCATGTGGTTTAACCTTGACTCATTGATGTGACTTACTGTAGGGACTTAGTGTAGAAGCAACAAATAATAAAGCTGATAATGCAGTGAAATCTCATTGGTCCAAGATCTTGCTTCACAAGGGCATTTACATTGGTCACAAAACAGAGTGCCAGGCCAACCTTATACCATTGGGGGAGCAGTGGATTAAGCTTGCGGAGGAGTTTCTTAAAGATTGTAAAAGTCTTTTAAAATTTGCCTTGTTCACACCAAGAACAATAATGCAGAGAAAACATGTAAATGGCATCACTTTCAAAACAATTTTTCCATCTGATGAATGACAAAACCTTGACAACCAAACAAAATCCAGCTGAATTTAAAGTGCTCATCCATTTGCTGCTGCACAAAAGCTTAAAACAAACAACGTTATAGTTATATAACGTTATAGTTAACGGTATAGTGTGGGTGCTAATATAGTTTTTGTTATAATTATCTTGTAGTTATTATTCTTGATGTGAACAGGCCTTTAATCCTCAAAATGAGTGTCAGTGTCATGCATGTTCAATTTTAGGTATAAAGTACTGATACTACTAATACTACTGTCCTTAAATCAATCCACACACAGCTACTGCAGAGACATGATTAGACTCTCTCTTATTCCTGATAGGTGAGTATCTGTCTGGAGTGTAACAGCAGTAAACTCAGAGGTCTGAAGCGGAAGTGGATTCGATGTTCAGCCCAGGCCACGGTTCTTCACCTCAAGAAGTTCATTGCAAAGAAGCTCAACCTGACATCCTTCAACGAGGTGTGTACAAACTGCCAGCAGATCAAAAGCTCCGTGGGTCCTCAAGATATGAGTTAACAAAAGACCGAAGCCATTACTGGCCTGTTTAAATAGCCTATCTTGACTTGTTGGAAACCTTTGCCAAGTTGTCAGTTTTTCATCATCTTTCCCTTTTTAACAGTGCGTCGTGTGACTCAGCGCACTGGATATCAAAAGCTCCTCCACGCTGTCACAGTTCCCCACGACGCTTTTTAGCAGGGCTTGTATTTTCAGAGATAAATAATAGCCTGTAATATCGTTTGCTTTTTGTCATGTATCTTGTTGCCTCAGTGCAATTTAAGACAAAACTTGACTAATTATTGCTGTTCCATCACAGATATTTTTTCTTTTGTGTTAAAAACGTGTGGGCATCCTGACGCACACATCCGTCAAAAGCTTCCCCCCTCTATATAGCTGTCAGACGCCTGTTGTTCAGTGTGCGTATGGAAATCTATTGCTTGCCATGGCTTAACAATATCGCTCAAAGCCAGAAAGCTAAAACAATTCCAAAATTGCAGCGTTTTTTCTTTTTTATAACCGTTTTCACTTTCAAGTGTAAAACAAAAGCGAAAACTACATTCTAATTGGCTTTAAACGTTTTATTGATGTTTGCTTTAGAACGGCCCTGGTTCACACAGCTTATCAATCATTTTAATGATGTGTAGATGTATAGCGCAGTAAGCATGAAGCCTCCAGCAGGTGGCGCTATGGTAGTGTTGCTTTTATTCTCACAGTGAGTCAAAACACGCACCAACGCGGTGTTTCACTGCTCGCTAGTCCAGGGAGAGACGCATTTCTTTCCATACTCATACAAACCAGCTAATGCTTTTCTGTGGCAGCATTAATGGCTTTGTGTCTATTGTTCTGGTTTGAATAATAGGTGGAACATTCAGTTTTGGGTTACCAAAAGAACTGTCACTCTTATAAAGCACCATGAAATTTAGACTGTCCTCAGGGCCATTTGTACAAGGTTAGAATGAATCCTTTATACTGATTGGTCAGTTGCAGCATTCTACCGTCAAATATTTGTGTGTGATGACTGCTAAGCTTTATTATTGATTGTAGTGCCAGGTAACCAATTTTCTACATAGCTGTGCTAGATTTGTCTCTCATGGGGCTCTTTCTTCTCATCTTATGCAATAACTTCAACTCAAATCAATATTTTATGTCCATTTATTTATTTATGTAACTACCGTGTAATAAGAGGGGTAATGCTTCACAGTGGGGTTCTGATCACCCAGTCAGGGTCTATTTACCTGGTTAATGGTGCTCTTAGATCAGGTTGGCTTTGTTTTTTAACTTAATCCTGTGTTTGTTTACTACATTTGTGTGCTTATTTACAGCTGGACATCTTATGCAATGAAGAAATCTTGGGCAAGGACCATACTTTGAAATTTGTTGTGGTAACAAGATGGAGATTTAAGGTAACGAACCATGAATTTATGGAATAATTATGACAGCAGTGTTTAAAATGTTGAGTTTGGCATAGATCAGCTGGCTTTAGTGTTGCTGGCTGCCACACATTCTATGTATATATTCATACGTGATATTCTGCATAGGCATGAATATATGAAGCTGTCTTTCTCCTGAACTTGTTAAGCATTTCATTTCAAAACCATTGACCTAAATAGAGAGTTAGTCTTCTAACAGCTTCCACTCTTTTGGGAAGACTTCAGACGTCAGACTCTTGACTCTACAGGGTCTGGCCTGTACTTGATTACAGTTCAGGTTTATCCCAAAGGCTTCAGGTCAGTTAGGTTCTCCACACCAGAGCCATCAAATCACGTGCTTCATCCACAGGGGTATTAAACAGAAAAAGGCTCTACACAAAATATTGCTACAAAGTTGGATGTTAGAATGTCATTGCTTGTGTAGCATTAAGATTTGTTGAAAAATGAAGGGACCTGGCCAAACGCATTCATTAGGCGGGACTGTCTAAATACTGTTAGCCACATAGTGCCTTTTACATTTATCTCTTTCACCATGAATGATATTCATACGTCAGCAAGGCAGGAATTGACATTTTGATGCAAAGAGCAAATATTTGCTTTCATACGGTGTGCTTCTGAAAGGTTGCATAGCTAATGCTTTTCTGAAATGGCATTTGCAAAAAAAAGAATGCCCTTGACTTTCTGTGCCTTTCATTTTTCTAGTGACTTTCAGTCATTTGAATGCATGTGTGTTCTGTTTCAGAAATCCCCCCTCCTCCTGCATTACAGACCCAAAATGGATTTGCTGTAGTCGGACAAAAAAGGTCGGTTGTTTCTGGCCCGGTCATCCGGGACTGTGCTACACACTATATATGCAGAGACTAACAATGGCCACACCAAACAAAAGCCTAACACAGATACGAGCCAGCAAACAACAATAGCATCACAGCCACCGGGACACTGGCAGCTTATGGGAACAACCGCTTTCGTCTGTTCGTCCGCAGTATGTCCTAAATATGTGAAAAATTGAGAGAAAGCATATATTTATACTTTTGTATAGACGAGATAAGTGGAATCGAGACCCTATTGGTGCACTGTTTACACAATAAAACAAAAAAGACAAAAAAACAAGTTTTTTGTACCATTTGACTTTGTTCCCACCTCAACTCCGGGCAAACAGATGGTGCTCTGGATCTGCCTTCCTCCGCGGAGGTGTCTTCATACACTGCTAACCAGAGGAGACGCAGCATTCAAACTGACCGTTCTCTCTCAGGTCTCAACCCACACTTCTCGGGAACGCAGAGCCTTTCTAAGCTTATATAAAAATGGTTTATATAAGTTGTGTATTATTTCAGAGCAGTTTCTCTATTCCTTTTCGGCGTCGCTACAAGTGGAATTGTGAATAGGCAAATTTATGTGTAGTATTTATGTTCTATTTACCAATATTGTATATAAAAGTTGTTAACAGAGAGAAGAAATAAGAGGTGTACGAAAGAGTGTAAAAGACGAGAGGTTAGAGAAACAGAGACTGTTTAGAGGGGTTTCCAAAAGTGCTATATTTTGGGCTGCATTTATGTGGCCACGTGGATACAAACCTGAATTCAAACCAGATTTCTTATCAGTAAATCTCATATCAGTAATGCAGACTTTTTATGTTGCAAATGGCAACATTCTCTTAAATTTAGTCAGACTTTAAGCATCTAATTATTAGAGGTGGCAGTGATATAAATCGGAAGCATTTGGAAAGCAGAAGTGCTTTTAATCATTAGTTCCTTCGAATCGTTAATTTGCAGCACTAAAATCATTAAGGGCATGTAATGATAAATCTCTAATAACTTAGTTACTATTAGTTAATATCTTAGTTAATGGCCATCCCACCCCTTCATAAATATATGTTATTCCTCTGATTAAAATCCCACAGACTCAAAAATCATATGCAGTGTATCACATTATAATTCATGACAGAATTTATGAAACAGACTGGAGGTCAGATCTCTATTCCTCTGCAGTAAGAATGTAACCCATATGTAACCGTCCATGTGTATGTACAGCTGTTTGTTTTATTGCCGTCTTTAGTGCCAAAGGCTTCACTTTATATTCCTCATGGCAAGCTGTATGAACTCATTTCATATGGAGGAATATAGCGATCAGAATTATTTATTTGTTTGACTAGGTTAGTGAAAATTGGCCATTTTGAAAAACCGATCCTGTCTTTTTTTATAAGAGCCCTTTTTAAATTTGTAATATTATAGTTTTATTGTTGGCATCCAATTAACCAATGATAGACAAACTGTCTCTAGTTGATCAGATTCTAAAGGGCTCTTATCAGATTTGTAACTGAAATGTATTATTTCAAAGCTTTCCTAAAGCTAGTTGACAGCCTTTTATAATATCCGAACATTTACTTCAAACAGCTCTGCTCATTATAGCGGTCAACTTTCACACGGGTAAATGCAAAACCAGCTTGACCAAATCTTTCTGCTTCACTTTGTAAGTTATTCCATAAACACTGATGTTTTTTTTATATATGTCCTGCATTACTGCATTCTATTCTTGCATACAAACCCTCACCATTGAAATGTGTGATCTGAATCAGACTGCCCTTCCTCAGTGTCTTAGAATGTGTATTAGCTCAGTATGGATCATTCACATTGTTTTTAAGCTACATATTGTTTTGCTTTATGTCATCACCAACATGCTGTTATAATAATTTCTGTTTTAACATCTTTTCCTGTTTCTTATGTTGATTTGAATATTACTTTCTTGTATGTCTCAGTAATTTCAAGCATTTACCTGGCTGGAGTTTCAGTCTAGACTACAGGCCCATTACAGCGTCTTTTTATAGACTAGTGTAAATGCAACAAACACATGGTTTTACTAATTTATTTAAAGCATCTCTCTTGTTACGTACTCTCAAAGTCCAGCATTGGACATGAATGTCTAAGGCTGGGAGGGTTTCACTTTAGAAGAGGTTGGGGCTGAAGGGTTGTTTCCATGGTGAACGCTGGTCTTTAATCTGTTTTATTTGAGCCAACAAATGGTGCTAATGTTTTGTACCTTTAAAAAATAAAAACTAAACATGGTGCAGACTGGGAGCGAGTCTTAAAATATCTGTATTCGTCATATCCTTCTTGCTTCTTTGCTGTATTTGGTGCTCTTGGGTTTTTACAGCCCGTCTTAGAAACAGGAGGGAAGTTGGTTTGGTGATTCATGGAATTTGTTTATTGCTATCCCGGGAAACTCTGAAATCAGTCTAAAAGTAGCAGTAAATAAGATCATTGTCATCATCTTCAGTCATAAACAACACTGGTGTTTGGAGGAAAAGTCTGGCTTACATTATTTTTAAGTTCTTTTTTGGGCATAAATGATGCAGGCTGTTTCTCCTGAGTCAGTGGGGAGGCGGGGTTTTCATTCTAGCATTGTTTCAATTGTCTCACTGTTGTGTTCTCTCTCTCTGGGCCTCATTGTGCATGAGAGGCATGTTAGCGTTCCGAGTTAGATTCACTACTCTGCAGTATTAGAATGGATCAATGCTCTGGCCGTGTTATCAGTGTTGCATTGAGACATAAACTCTACTTCACTTGACAGACAGGCTATAAGAAGCTTACTGGGAACCTGCTTTTCTGCTGTGGACTGTGCCCAGACTGGAGTTTGCCAAGATTGGAGGCTTGTTTCCATTTCCATTGGCTGGATCTGTGAGAGCATTTGATTGTGTGACAATGTGCTCCATGGCTAAATTTGAAAATTGAGGAACAAATTATGACATGTAGAGATGGCATCAGTTTGAATCTTGGGTGAATCTCAGGAAACTTGATAAAACATTTGAGTCATTTTACCCCAAAATCAAAGGAAACAAATTATTGTTAAAAAATTATACTTAAGGAAAATGAAGCCATTATAATTTTGTGCATTCTGACCTCTTATCATAATTCTGATTACTGTGATGAAAAACAAAGCTCCTTCTTACTGTAACAATGAATGATAACAATGATATTTTATTAAGAACGTAAACTATTTATACCTTTTGGTAGTATTTGTACTGCTTTTTTAAATCATTGTATTACAGTAATAGGAATTACTTTACAACAGTACTGAGAATCACTAATGGGAAATAAAAAATAGTTAAAGCAAAAATGTACAAAAACTTGAAACTGTGTATTTTTCCTCTTTATTTTGGGGTGAAATATGACACTGTTTCTGCGATTTACCCACTTGTGAATTTTGTTCAATAGAAAACTTCAATCAAAGAATACGTGTTTACTATCATGTGACATTTCAGTTTTGCTGGAAAGCACTTCTTATTTATTATCTTTTGAAAAGATTACAGCTGTCCTTTAGGCACCTTTTTCTGCTTATTTGTCATTTTTTATCATTTTTCTCCAGTCACTAGCCATTGTTGTCTCACCTCTGAATCATCATATTCTCTCTAGAACTCAGTGTTTAAAGACTGACTGGATCTGACCTACTCGCTGTAAAATGCTGTAAAATTAGACTCTGCCTGGAAGGCATGTGGCTTCCTCACAGGTTTGAATTGATTGAGGAGTTGATTTCATTGGTCAGTTCCAAATGGAATTGATTGTGAGGCTATTATGAATGGTCAGTTTTGTGTTCCATTAATTGTGGGTCAGATATGATTGGCCAGTGGTTGCCAGGCATCTCACCATGTGTGTTGTTTGCTGTCAGGTAGAACATCCCCGTCCAGACATGTGTTTTAATGAACAACAAAGCTTTGAAAGCCTAGACAACAGCAGATATTTACTGTATGTTTTTGTATTGTGCATACAAATCTTTTTTTTATTTTGAAGTATGACTTTATAGTGGCATCTTCAAATGAGCTATAAACCTTTCCATCATGTTTTGTTTAAACTGTCTCCCCCCTAAATGTTATTTATTTATAATGTAAAGATTTGTGTTCTGCCATAGCCTGTATGTGCTGATTTGAAATATGAAATGTCTAGATATTTGGCTCATAAATACCTTTGTCTGTAAATGCTTTGATATATTACAGGACTCGGACATGATGAAAATGTATCACTTAAGCATTATAACCCTTTCCTCCCTTGTCATTCATATGTGATCCCACCCACTTTTATGATTTGTGTATAAAACAGGTTGTAATTTCAGTTTGGGATTGTGTACAGACAGGAAAATATATCCAGTTGGGTCACGTGGAACGATCGTTAGGTTTCCAAGGAAAAATGTGCAATATATGTCTCTCAGATGGTTCTTGGTTTCACCTCTGGAAGCTTCATTCAATTTTATCTGTTTGTTAGGTGCTCAGGTCACAGATTGTCCATACAGTTCTCATCCTTCTGATTGTACGGGTGCCCGCTTGGTTCATTTTGCTAATTTTCAATACATAACCCATTGTTTTCCTCACTTTATTAACAACTTTGATTCTGTTAGTGGTTAAACATTGACATTTAATGGTGACTTTTTCCTTGTCTCTTTTTTCTGGCATATTAATTATTTATTGCACATGTTTTCCATAGTTACACAATGGTGTTTTGTTTAAACTGGGCTCAAATTTCTTACAATTTTATGGAAGCTTTGTTGAAATTTTGAAAGTGTGTATTTCATGAATAAATGCCTTATAAAATAAAATGTCTTTTGCTGTCTGCATTTTGATTCAAATGTTAGATTAAATGACATCATATGCTTCTAAATACACTGGGTGTGCCTCATTTAGAATCAGAATAATGAATTGATAATCTGTAATTGAGAGTGCCTGAATGTAAACTGAGGCACAATGCAGAATGGATCATTTATGAGAAAATTCATCACCTGCAGAAAGTGACATATTTTGTACATTTCAAATTCTTCAATTTTGAATTTTACCTTATTGAATGTACAAAATCTGTATATGTTATATGCTGCACAGCTGTCCTAAAAAAATGGAAAAAAGCCTTTTATAAATCCCAAAGGTACGACCAAATATAATGGCTTTTCTTTTCTCAGCCCTGCTGCCTCAAATGAAAAATGCCCAGCACAAACAGAGCATCGAGTAGTTGATAAGATGGCAGTTTGCGTTTGGAGCACAGAGAAAGGTAATGAGCCTGTGATGTCCTCATTCCTTCTCATTTCCCTTCTGACCATTTCTGAAGTCACAGTCTAATGAAGTAGCAGGAATGGAGGGCAATGTCATATGTAAATATGAGTTTTGTTGATGTCAGTTGCACATTGATCGTTCAGATCTTTATTACTAAATATGGAAACAAGGACCTGGAACAAAAGAGAAGGAAGTTGCTTCCATGAATTGTTCCATGAACATAATGCTTAAAATTGGATATCCCATTAAATGCATCCATAGAGGACATTATTGTAAAATGTCCTGAACTTGTTCATGAAATGTTAATTTTAGCTATAGCTCCCCCCTCCCCCAATAATGTCACCTTTTCAGAACCTTGTCTACTTTACACATCGAAGCTCCACAGCATCCGTGAAACACTACACACAGATAAAGTGGCCTCAGGCACAGGGCTTTATATGTCCTCAGTCTTTCGGTCTCTAGAGTTTAAAAGGACAGGTTGATTTATGTGAGTGAAGCTGTAGCTGTCATAGCATTGAGTTGGAACACACAGATTGTTCTAGGACACCATCAGAGATTTTCCAGTGGACTGACAGCCAGAGCTGAATGCGACTTTGAGGTGCCAGTTCTGACAGTTACTCATGATTTTACTGCCTGTGTCAACTACGGTATATTTTTATTAACTCACAAAGTCAGAGTGATTATGTATTCTGCAATATTCTTTAGACTGTTGAAGCCAGTTTTCTCAGCACAGTTTCCTGGAGTATAGAGTAAAACGGTGGAATGAATTCAACTTATTACATAATATTCAATAACAAATCAGGATGAGAATGAGTCTAAATTAGTTTTTAAATTCTTGGCAGTGAATTTTGTGCGCTTAGGATTATTATTTGGCTGTAGAGGCAATATATGGCTATACGTGGCATTTTGCATTCTTAATGGTTACATAAAAAAATAACAAAGCCGAAGAGCTAATCGTGCCCATAAGCAATAGCTGTAGGAGTAAACTATAATGTTTTCCATAAAGAGCTTGGTAAAATAAATTTAGTGCAATAAAATAATATAGTAACAGCTATGAGGTGAACTGACCATGTATTTTTCCCCCTTTTATCAACAGTTACGTTTTTAGCAGAGCTTTGACACAATTAGAATTCAAACATACCGTATCATCTTTCTATACGCAAACACACACACACACAAATAAAATCCATCAAAAGCTTTAATGTATAACTAAACAACAATTGATTGCGTGTGTAATTGTGCGCCATGTTCCATATCATATGTGAATAAGATTCACAATATTTAAAAGCACTTGAGTGTTGCCTCTCCTCCCTCTCCTCAGTGTGTGTTTATTCTTCAGTAGGTTTGTTTGGCATAAGCTTCAACTGGTTGCCATGAGCAACTTGTTCAATCAGATGTGCTCTTCCCTGCTAGCATCTCTCCTGTAATATATACATTGTACTTGGGTGTTAGAGCCAGAACTGCAGCTATGTCATCAGAAATTACATTGTTAGTAAGACCTGCTAACACCTGCTAGTGCTGTTATGATATGTGAGTTAGCAGATACTGCTGCTGTAGCAGCAAATGTGTGACCAGTATTGAGTTCTGCTCATCTGTTACATCTGGGTACAGTGCAAAATGTCAGGCTGCAGGAGTTAAATCCCATTTCATAGAAAAATTGATATATGGTATATGCTTAAATGTATATGTGGAAGCATTTTTGTTAAAAAAGTTTCATTAAAACTTACAAGATCCAGCAGGTACTGTTACCATGGAAGCAAGAATCAGGGCAGTCTAACTTAACAGTACACTTCTGTATTACGAACAGTAATGTAATCTCTATATGGAGAGATTAACTAATACTAATATATTTGTATGTACTCCCTTTGTAATGCATGTCTGATATATAATTTATATTTAAAAGCTTATAAACTTAGCTACTATTTTTATAACACAGTTAGCAGGGCTTTATAAGATAAGCAATGCATTTCCCCACAAATCAGTTTTTGCTTTGAAATTTGCTTTCAAATGATGCAGCATATCGAAGCTGGTTCGTCTGATTCAAAGCTTAGAATACTTTATTTGAAGTATGCTTTTGAATTGCCTGTGGAGTAAATGAATAGGAAAAGTAATTCTTTAGCTGAAAGATTGAGCAGCCACTGCTCTAGAGCTCCTTATGCATCAACACAGGAGTGTAGATAAGCCCCTCGGGAAACTTTGTCAGCCCTGCTGGAGACCAGCATCAGACACTCATTGAACAGGCCCCTTAACACTGATCATTTCCAATGTGATCTATACCTCAGCGGACATCAGAGCCGCCTGTGATTAGTCATCCTGAAACAAGTGTCCTTGGGGCAGCTTTCTGTTAATAGTGTTTCAATTTGAGCTGCAGCTTAAATAGACAGTACACCCGAAAATAGAAATGTTTTTATATTTTTTCATTTATTTACTCCAATATCTTATCTATTTTATATATATATACACACACACACACACACACTGTGTACTGTCCAAAGATCTTAGGCCACCACCAGCTTTGATGGTTTAGCAAAGTTTTAATATTCATATTTTTTTCTTCTCTTTACAATGATATATAGCAGAGAAGCCTGAGTCTTTGTTCCTATTCGACTCAGTCCCTTTTGGGACCCAAACCACATTTTATTTCATATCAAAGTATACCAACCCATTGACTTTTAAGTTTGTAATCTTCTCAAGACCAGTCTTTTAAGAAGAACCTCGGTGAGAGAAGATATCAGCATTAAGTTTATGTTGTTGTGTTTGCTGTTATTGATCTCACAGATCTCAACAACTCTGTATTGATCTCTGTGTTTGTGACCCTATCTGTTGACCCATTTTTTTTAGTTTTAAAGCAATTTACCTCAGTGGAATTGCCACTAAATAACCTTTGTCAATTCTGTCGGATAAAATGAAGATGACTGCTTAAGACAATTTCTCTGTCAACCAGAACCATAAGTTCATGCTGTCAACAGCAGGAACACAGGGGACGTTAGTAGCAAAATTCCTCTTATGTATGTGTGTATGTGTGTGTGTGTGTGTGTGTACATGGCCTAATGATCCCCAATATTCAGCCTGAATCCCTACTGTTTCATATGTAAAACCTAAAATTACATTAAGAACAAAAACAGAAAGCAAAGTTGCCCTAATTAGTTTAAGGAAAGCATTTTTCATACTAATATTTGATCAACACCATTTGTATAACAAACAAATGAGAATTCATAACATTAAGGGACCAGGTTAACAGTGAAAAGGATAGACTGGAGTCATATAGGAACCAGAGTGTCACAGAGACTTTGAGGTGGCTTTTGAGGTTGGAAGTTTTGCATGAGCTTCAGTTCTGTAATGAAGCAATGTAATTCAATAGTTTTAAATTGTTGTTGTTCATTTAGATAAACACACCCACACTCATAAGGTAAATACTCTGAAAATGTCACAGGTTTATTAGAGGTTAATTATCTTTTGAAAGTGTGACTCAGTACTGTTCCATATATATCAGTTTATAAGTTCAAAATGAGCTATGAGCTTGTAATGGATCATCTAATCATCCTTTGGGATATTTTCAGTGCTTACCCCATTTTCCACGGCATTGAAGAAGCTAGTATTTCTTTGCCTGTGGTGTAGCAATTTAAGATCCTGATCAAATTATCACTCAGAAAGCATCTGGCCTATTTTCTGTCGAGTAAATCATGGGAGAAGATTTGTATTGTGAGAAGATGATTGGGTCCTGATTTCATGATGTAATTCACACAAAACGAATACAAGTGTACAATCTTTAGTTGACAGTGTCTGCTGCTTTATTGATGTATTAGCAGCTTAATGTGGAGTGAATGTGGCATTTCTGCTATGTAGGGATTTCTCGCTTTAAATTTAGAACCATTGTATTGTAAGGTCATTCAGGTTGTTTCTTTACACTTTTGTGTGCCTCCAAAATGGCGGTCAATAAAGCGTTGATTCAAAATAACAGCTTCTTCCTCTAGGAAAAGTTTTAACAAAAAATATGTCTCTTTTAAATGTTTCTTTCCTGTTTTTTTAGTATAAACCCTAAAGCTGTGCACTGAAGAGATGCATGCAAAATGACTCTTAACATCTCCCTTGCATTTGATGTGCAAATTTAGTACAGCAAATGTTATGCAACAACATTCTATACACACGATTCTATACACACGGTTTAATTTACACTCTTCCTCCATCTCTTTTTTCACCCTGTTCCTGCTGCTGTGGGTCTGCCATCTTTTTGCTGAAAGCAATGATTCTTTTTTAACTCTCCTTTCCTCAATATTCCTCTGTACACCCTGCAAACCCTCCCCACCCTCCTCTGGGATCTTCTCTTTAACTTTTCTCCTCAGCTCTGCTCCTTACAACCTTAGAACCAAATGAATATATTTTTTGTTCCAGTATGCTAAAACGTTTGCCTTTATAAAAGCATCAGCCAAATATATAAAAACTAGGTGTAAAACTATGTAAAACTAGGTGGATGGAACTGACTGGCAGTTGTCCTTCATTCTTCAGCACATTCGGCAGATCAGGAGGTTTCTCTGCGCACAGAGATGGAACAGCAGAGTGCCTGCCCTTTACAGCACGCCCTTCATTATCTGATTGATGGTGGAGATGTCATAAAGGCGCCCGCACTCCATTCAGTTCACCCATGTCAGGCTGCTCCTGCCGAGAGGTTGAATTATTATGACAGGTTGAAAGCGACTGCTCAGGCGTGAGCATTACGCTGAGTCTGCAGTCATGCGTCTGTTGTCTCTGTCTGTTTGTCTGTCTGTCTTTTCTGTTGTTCTGAGCTTCAGTCAAGTAGCTCTTATTACCAATTAACAGGGAACTCCAATAATAATGCTGGATGTTGCACCTGTATGATTACAAACAGCCTGCACTGAAGTATTTGTTATCTTCTCAAAGGTTGACGCAATTTAAGGCTGCAGTGTTTTTGTTTATATATTTATTTTTGAGAGTGTGTGTGAGAGAGAAAGAGAGAGAAAGAGAATGGCACTTTCATGATTTCCTAAAATAATCAGGTTGCCCTGATTTGCGCAGTTGCCCCATATGTCATATTGTATGTTATATGTAACTGACTACTAACTGATATTAAATGTTTCAACGGGTTTATAATAAGTGTGCTGGCATACCGATGCTACTTTTTGATGATAGTATACAATAAAAGACACAGAATGCAACCAAACCAAATGCAGACTTTACTTGCCATATGACAGTGTGGACTGTAAATTTCTAAAACTCACATTTCAAAACAAACTCAGATTTGTGAGCAGTGTAAATAAAGCCAATGCTAACGTATAATGTGCCAAAAAGCTAGATTTCCACCTCATTTTAAAAACTGTGTGGAAATAAATGCATTGCATTGTGGCAAATGCCTATGGCCTAGATATGCTGGGAAAATCTCCAGCTCTTCCCGTGACCCTTCATAGGATAAGCGGTATAGAAAATAAATGGATGGCGGTAAGTCTTAACAGATTTAGTCATTACTGAATACCACATACCAAGATATTCAGTATTATCCAGGCATGTGTTCTAAAATTTGCATATTCCACACACTGTAGCATGCCATGAGGAGGCAGGTGTCAGAGAGCTTTGAAAGGTACTGAGAGAAATGCACTATAACTGAGAGAATAACTGAGAGGTACTGAGAGAATTGCATTTTTAGCTGTTTTGAAATGATGTTCTTGCTGTTTTTTTTGTTAAGCTTTGTCTTGTTAAGAGTAGTTTAGGTGCTTAACACCTCGGTCATCATTCATTTTTATTATATGTAATAGACTGTCCAGAATGTTCTATATATCACCTTTTGTGTTTCACAGAAGTCTTTAGTCAGAGGGCTTTGTAACAACATAAAGTTAGGAATAAGCTTAACTTTAGCTTATCCTTACTTTAGGATAAGCTAAAGTAAGGATGCTTTTTGGAGTTTATTATAACTGTACCTTTAAGGAACCTTTTCAAGTTAAAAGTGTTTAAATGTGAAAGAACAAATAGTGAAATGTTATAACAGTGAATATGTAGATTTTAGTTGCTAAGGTGTTCTGGGTAGATACCAGAATGTTTCTATAATCAAAATGTTTTATATGTATTTTAATTTATAGGAAATAAACATTTTTAGGCAGAGATGAGTGTCAAAGTAATGCTTTTATGGCTTATATGGCAATAATATACAACTATAAGACAAGTTATGTGGTTAATTAACATTGTGCATTCAGTAAAGTCGATGCAATGAACAGGTTTTAATATCAATACACTGATGTGGCCTCCTTTAAAACTTTTGCTTAGGGCCCCCAGAAATATAGGACTTGCACTACTATGTAGCTGCTAAGGTGGCCAAAGTAAATAAAAGGTGTTCTCTATGATTCTGGACCCTAGATATGACTGTGTTGCCTCCTTTAATGTAAGTCTAAGGGATTTTCTGCTCATCTAGCAAGTGAAAAATAGTAAATCTAATTGATCTGTTTAGTAAATTAATAGCACACCTCAACAAGCCTGACAGTGTAAGGTAATAAACAGTGCTGAATGAGTTACACAGCAAAATATGGACAGTAGTAATTGTGATTAGCCAGATATTAAGCTAAAAGTTGATTAATATATGGCAGTTATCCCTTATTATAGGATTAGTGTTACACTTTTGTGAATTATACAAAGCAGTCAGCAAAACATTTTCTTGTCAAGAAATGAGAATTGAAGAAAACGCCATACAATTGAATTTACCCAGAATGCACCTTGTCTATCCAGCAGGCACATTTCGATAATGTCTGTTCTCCGTCTTTGATTTGTGACTTTACAATACAAACCCATAACTAGAATAAATCGGTGCGCTGTTCTCTGAATGGGAGGGGCTCCTCTGTTTGATGTGTTGATTACACACATTTCATTAAGTGCTTGCGTGCTCACTCCTTCCTGAATTTATGTTTATTAAACCCATACACAGAGGCACAGAGAGTTTACAGTGAAATATATGCAGGCAGGGTGCAGCTGTGGCTTGATTTAACATTATTTTCTTAAGACCTTGAAGCCCCTCATGGACATTCTGATTATTCTACAAAGATGAAACATTACCATACACAGACAAAAGCCTTTTGATGCAGTTTATGCTGTCAGCTCACTTGAGGGCCATCTACGTAAAGCCCTTTGTCAGTTATTTCCAGTCATGCAAGTACATTTTCTCTCTGCTTAAATGGAGAAAGACCAAAATCTCCAAAACCGTTTGCCAAATTTACATTTAAGTAAATTGTATTAAAAATGTGTTACTTTAGCTCAAATCAAGCTACAAGATACACCTACAGCTGTTATATCAAATGTTGCAATTTCTTCCTTTTATTTTCCTTTTAAGTGTTATGTCATTCTGCCTTTGAGAGAATGAAATTGATGTAGGGGTCAGACTAGAGCTATGCAGCCATGACACTAATTTGCAGGCCAACTATATATTTGTTTAATTATTATGATTATTTTCATTTATAGTATGACTATATTACATTAGTTAGAACATACTGTACTGTAATATGATGTTTGTGTCTGTTGTCCATTGGCTGTAGACTGTAAGTGCTAAAGATCTTGCTGGTGTTGGATGTGCATGACTCACTATGGAGAAACCATCTTACATCATGTTTCAGATTAAAACAGTGTAGTGTTACCAATGTGTGACGATGTGACTGTGTCACTGACAGCACTGGAAGACAGATTTTCTTCAAAACTAACCTCTGTTTTTTATCATCTTGATTTTCCTATTTCATAGCATCTTTTTAATATAATTCTGCAGATTTAGTGGCTGTACAACTCAGCCTGATGGACGAAGAATTTGTGCATTGTGTTCGTGCATTATCCATATTATAATCTGATTGTTTGTAAACACTTACACAAACCTCTTCTAGGCCAACTTATTCACCCTTTGTGTTTCTCTTCTTCTCTTCTTTGAGGACACACCTTATGGCAGTGGGATTTTTGGTTATGCTGATACATCACTCCTTTAATGTCCTAGACTCACCCCAGAAAGAGGCCATATGCTAGTAATACTACATTCTACCAGCATTCCCTAAATAAACAGCTCTGAGTGATCACAGAGAACATTTCCGTTTGTTATGTGATCTGCAGTCATAGCATAAAAAGTACAGAGCAATATTTTTATAGAGTGGAGATTTTGTTACTGTTAAGAGTATTCCAGTTTATTGTGTAATTATAAAATAGTCACGTTTATCTATTTCTGTGTGATGGATTAAATGTTTGTCACACCATTTATTTTGTGGTGTGCATCTGTGGTTAAAGGGTTAATTCTGAGGGAAATCAGTCGTTTCTAACCTGTATGACTTTATTCTGTGGAACACATGAGAAGATTAGTAGATCACTCTGCTTATTTCTGCACAATGTAAATGAATGAGGCTGGAAGCTGTCAAGATCCAAAAATAATGAGAACTATCATAAAGGCACCATTACAGGTAGTCTATATGACTCATGTCTTCTGAAGATATACAGTGGCTTTTTGTGTTGAGATAAATTGCTGGTTGATGCTATATGACCTAGGAGAAGATTTGGTAGAGAACTCTTATTGAGAAATGATAGCATGTGGTTATTACTGTCTCTGAAGATTGGTGCTAAAACTAGCAACAGTTAAGACTGCTTGAATCTCTCTCAGAGGACAGGTGAGTCATGTGGTGAGAGGAGAGATCATTCAGAAAGATGCTCGCTTGGAGCTAATGTTGTCTGGAAGTCACTGAGGGATTGACAAAAAAGATTTTTGTCTCAGTTTGTTACTAGAGGATTATTTTTTGTCAATTAAACTTTTCTTTTTCTGTCCTTATTTTATAAAAGTTTGAAGCTTATACACTGTTTGACAGTTGGTCACCTTCATCATAGCTGTAGGTTAATTTTTGGCAACTTTAAATGATAGTGTATTGGACTGGTTAAACGCCTGCGGTGTGAGATCTGGAAGGAGAATCCTCTCTCCCCCACACATCCAAGCTCAGAGAATCAGAAACCCTTCCAAGTTATTGGTGTCTGCATCCATTGATCTGAAATTGAAGCTTTGTAATTGAACTTTCTTTTCATGTGGGATGTTTGGATCTTGAAGCCTAGAATTTCTCCGCCTCCAGACGTCCTCCTACACACCTTTAGCACAAACTCTCTCTCCCTTATTTTTTCTCTCAGTACAAACAAAATATCACCAGAGATTCAGCGAGAGTTATTACTAATAAATGTCAAAAAATCAGATTTTATGCAATAAATTATTTTATGCAGTGACAAAGCTTACCAGGTTCAGCTATTTGGTTGAAGGCTACATTTTGTTCTGCTAATGTTTTTAAATCTCTGCACCACATTCATTGGTAATTACGTGTTATTTAAAGTGTCTGTTTTGATTTCACACAGGAACAAAAGAGGCTTATTTGTCAGTCACAGACATACAAGGCAATGTACTTTTACTTTTACTTGTACTTTGTGTGTTTTGAATTTCGTTCCTTTCTGTGTTCCACTAAGATGTGTTGGTGTTTTCACAGAGGTCAACCACAGGATCATTCTCAGTTGAACAGCCTTGAGATTTTTCCAGTACAGTGCTTTACAAACATTAAACACAGCTGTGGCTTTTCACAAGCCTTTCACACACTGCTGCCTAAATATTTGATGAACTTGCGCCTTTAATGCTGGTGTCATGAAGTGTTCTTCTTATATATGTGTGTAGTGGAACCTCTAAAGAAAATGTATCGTAATAAATGGCTTTCAAAGTTAACTAGTTTTTTTTTAAGAAAATGTGATTGCTGATTGCTTACAGCATGTAAAGTTTTGTGGGTGGTTACCAAGGTATTGCTGTTCTGTTGCTAAGGTGTTCTTAGTGGTGTTTTATGGTGTTTACCCCAGTTTAAGTGTTTATTATTTATATGTTTATTTGTTCCCGTTTCATTGTCAGCAAAGCAAAATGTAAGTTTGATTGCCAAATTAATATTTTCTATAATTAGAATATAGGCTTAGTTAAATGTAACAGTTCTTCATTAAGCACACCTGTCCTTAAAAACAAATTTGATTTGAGGACCATTCATGTCTGTAGCACAAACAGGGATGCATGTATTATGTACCAAAGTTTAATACTTTGTTCTTAGCAAACACCAGTAGTTAGTCTGGACACAGTCCTTAAAGAACATTTGTACAAATGTGTAGCTAACAATGAAGATCTTTGTTAGCAATACGATTATACAGCTTCTGACATAATATGCACAACACATTAGGGATGAACGTTCAGGTAAACAAAACAACCCATCAAGATGTTAGTCAGTATTACAGTACAACATCTGTGAGCCCCAAACCAGGGCTGAAAATCTTTCACCACTGAAACTCTTCCTCTGTTTGTTCTTCTCTCATTCCACTTTCTTGCTCTCCAGGTCCCTCAACCACTCGTAGGCCAGATGGCTCCCTCAGCTGTGCTTTCTTCTCAGCCACATATTAATGTGTTTGTCTCTATTCAGTTTCCTGTGTCACTTCTAATATCTTCTTGGTTTTCCATCCATGGTAGTCAGGCAGATCAAAGGCAGCATGCGCATGATGGGACACGGGGCGGACACACGTGTGGAGGACTTCAAAAGCACCCAGGATCCTTGAGCCCTTTCCTCTGACTTTTATGGTAAACATTTTAAAGTCAACATAAAGCAGCTTTTATAATTCATTTTACTTTTGTGTGGTGTATTTGAAAAATATCATCAAGAATAGCAGGGCAGTGTATGATTTTGCAACAAATTGATGTTTGTGATGAACTGTAAATGTTATAATGATGTGCATAAATCCTGCATAATCATACATGTGGACTGAGAAAAGAAATAAGGTCAGTTTTTATCTCATGATAAAGATCAGTGTTTATTAGATAAATATTTAGGTCAATGCGTAGATGAATGTCAAAATCGGGAAAAATAGTTGATATAAAGATTAGTTAGGTTGGAAATACTGGAGTTTTTCATCCTGATCTCATGTTGCTGTGTAATTACATATAAGGCCCAAAATTACACTGTAAATATGAAAAACAAACTTTCAGTTGTTTCAGCATTTTTTAAACATTGTTTCTTGTAAACATAATTGTTTTTTAATAGCATTTAACAATACGGAAACAAAATACAGCTGTTGTGAAGCACAGACAAAATTTGTTTATGAAGTTAAATAAAGGAGGAAAGTCTTTTGTGACAGAAAATAAAATAATTTGTGGTGACATGTTGGATTACTGATGTCGACCCCTGTGTTCATTCTTATACTGGTCATAGCATTTTAACTCATTTAGCACGTTTAGTACTTCTGTGCTGCGACATGCGTCTCATACGTATGATGCTACTGTAAACTAAACACACAGACATTATTCTAAGGTTATGTTCAGAATTGAATACTAAGCTACTGCTTACTGCATGCTGTGCAGTATACACTGAATACTGCTTGAGCCCATTGCATTGTGGGACATCACAGTGTGCTTTGATATATACTGCACATTTTGACAAATTAAGTAGGTCATCTGGTTATCCCTTGAGAATAAACAAATTTGCATAATATGCATATATACTAAATACTGCAGAAATATTAATAGAATGGTTATAGGCACAGGCTAGTGTGAAAACATGGAACAGGTGCTGTATGTCACTACATCTTACATTTATTTATCAGGTATCTATACATGTGTTGTTAGGCTCTGTAAATGTTTGGCTGCTTACATAGATAATATTCTGTTGAAATTGCAAGAATACCTTGTGGTAGTCTTGAAAGCATTAGTTTATATTTACATTTATTCTTTTAGTGAACACTTTTCTCCAAAGTGACTTACAAATGAGGAAACATTACAAGCAATTTGTCTTGGAGCCAACAATACTCAACACAATGTTAAGTTTAGAGCACAAACAAGATTAAAACACAAGGCAGAGTAGAAGCAGAAAAGATTTTATGGAAAAGGTGCATCAGCAGATCGGGTGGAGGCTGCAGCAAGAGAAACAGAGAGGGCGATTTTCTATGCTGAAATATAGGTTAGAGTATGTTAAAAATATAAACTGATCAGTAATGTTTCATAAGTGTGCAAAAGTGTTTTTAAATTTGTAACAGTCAACAGAAGTTAGATTATAGTTCTTTTTTTCAAAAAAGATGTTTTAAACATAAAAATATGTTGCTATAAATAACAAGTTATCATACAGTATATCTGGTTGAGTCAGTAAAAAGTCTTTATTGTTTGACCAAGGAATCGCTGATTGTGGAATGAAATGGTGCGTGTTAAGTGACACAAAGAAGGAAATAAATGTATAAGAGAGAAAGTGATGCCAGAGGTCATCAAAGTCATTTCCTGTCATGTTGTTGGCCACCTTTTCTGTGTGATAATAGATTTTATTTATTGTCGTTTGCATAAATACGTCTCAAATGGCTGGTGTACATATGAGTCACCTTACACCAGATCCTCATCAAAAACATGCAGACATTCAAAACAGTAAAAATGTGTCACATTTGAATATGCATAGTTAAATATGCAAAGATATTCATAAGGAATTCACACCTGCGAACAGCACAACGTGCCGCAAGAAATCAGTGAAGGAGATTACGTTGAGACTAAAACCTGGAGCCTGGAAACACCTTCACCAAAAAAACAAAAAACAATTGTGGGTGGAATAGAAAATGTATGCAGATCATTTGAAATGTTTTCACAACCTCCATTGTGAGTTCATTTTTAAAGATGTTTAGGAATATGCAAATATGTCATTGCATATTCCCTTAGAACAGTTTGTGCCGGCTTCACCCTCAGCTGTTGTTTGGATCAGAGTGGGAACATCATAGACAAAATGATACAGTGATAAGTCTCATTTAGATAAATAAGAGAAATATCCACCTTATCCTGGAGAATGTTGATGAATATGTGTTGTATTAGTTCACCTTGAACTTTTGTTATAACTTCAATTATGTTTTTTCTCTGAAAATTAGACACTGTTGTCACATCTGGTAAAATCCAGGCATTATGATTAATCAACAAATATGAATTATTGTGTTGCCTTCAGATGAAGCTCAGAAGGTGTTTTCCTCTCATCTGCAGCTTCTTTTAACATAATTAGCCGTTAGAAAATCTGCCAGTTAAGCGTTTTTTCATTAGGCAGTTCCTGTAGTTCCTGTAGCTCAGTTGGTAGAGCATCTTCGGGGATCTTCGACGGGATCTTCGCTGTCAGTTAATACCAGACTGTACGACAGTCCAGACTCTGGACTCTAAGTAAGAGTTTTACACTTTCAGTCTGCGATACGTTCAGTGATGGTAAGCTGCAATCACATGCGGATTTGAATGGGTGGCTAGCAAACAAAAACATCTGTAGCATTAATTTTAATCTAATCATAAAATGTAATTGAACATGTCAAACAAATGATCAAAGACAACAAATTTTGGCCTAGGATTCCAGGAATCTGTTTTTCAAAATTTGTTTCAGACAGCCAAATCATGGCCAAAAATACAGTGTGCACTCGGCTTAAAAACAAAAACAAGAACACAAGAACAAATGTTTAAGGTGCTAAAATGTTAAAGAGATAGTTTACCCAAAAATGAAAATTCTTCTATCATTTATTCACCCTTATGTTATTTTAAACCTGCATGCCTTTGCCGCTGTTAAACAAAATTATATTTTGAAGTATGTTAGTAACCAAACAACAGTGACAAACCTTGACTTTCATTGTATGGACACAAGACATATTTCAAAATATCTCCTTTTGTGCCCCACAGAAGAAAAGAAGTATGGAATGACATGAAGGTGAGTAACTGGAAAACTACCATCCATACCTACTCCAATGAAATGCTCTATATATAGACACTTTCACACTCCAGAGAATACATACACAATGAAAAAGATAAAAATCATTTGTCCACATATTACCCAGAGGCCCCTGTGTGCCTGTGGGTGTTACAGCCTGCATAATGAGCCATGACTTCAGCTAATAACCTTATCAAGCTCATCTTTCAGACCACAGCTGATGAAGATGCAAAGCCCCTCTAATTCACACTGACCACTAATTAATCCCTCTGGTGGAAGGATTATGGGTAGTGAGGTGCAGGGGTTGAATCCGTGAAGGTTCCAATTCAAGACCAGACTTCCTGACCTCCAGACAGACTCAGGATGCTAGTTAAGGAGGCTGGTAATGGATTAGGTAATGGTTTGTTTTTTTCTTTCCCAGGGCTGTTTACATCAAGCTTTTATTACCTGTGATTGGTTCAGCTAACGAAACCTGCACAACAACCAGCTGACCTCAGTACTTACAGTGAATCAAAACAATTTATTGATTTCCGCAGAAATGTGCCTCATCTCACACTAGGGCTGTAATAATGATTTTTGTAATATAGAGTTTGGCATCTAGAAAACATATAGAAAACAAAAACTCAATCATGTCTGTTTTTCCCAGAAACATCTGTTGTGGTCGTCTTTTCACACAGAAAGTCACTCTTATAATATAATGACATTTTGGAAATATCTGGTTTCCCCATTATAAGCAGCAGGGAACATTTCTCAGTCTATTAAAACTGAGCTCCACTGATGAACAGACCTGTGGCGCATCCACCCATTGCAGTGCTATTTCTATCATAACTATTTACTTTCAGTTTACTGTCACGCTCCTGCTCAGATGCTTATTGTTCACAGTACATGATATAAAGCTGTTGATTGGTGAGTGCTATATACTGCTATATAACTGTATACAGTAACTTAAGATATTTCAGTTTAGCAAGCATTTACAGTCATCACCTCGTTTGAATTGGCTATATGTATATATGTGGAAAATATGACTTTTCTTCTAAGTTCATTTTTCAGGTAAACATCTTGTTAGCAGAGATTAGCAGTGTTCAGTATTTCTTTCCCATGTTATTTAAAAATGGCACTGCAAGGTTGCAAAAAGGTCTCAAACAGGACACGAGAGTGTTTATATTTCTCATTAAAACTCGAACACCACTAATATCTGCTCAGAGTGTAATCTAGTGCACTGTGTGAAATTAAACACTTTTCTCGTTTGGAGTGGGCAGAACCCTTGTTCTCTTTTTTTATAAGCACGTAATGGAAGGTAACTGACTGCATGTTGCCAATAAGTCTGTTTATGTAAGCACAAACAGTAGTAAAAAAATACTACACAAAAAGTAGTAAAAAAAACTCCAGCATCATGGCTGATTTGAGTATTTTGTTTATGAAAGGAGCTGCTATAAACTTACCTTTTGTCTGATCCTCAGATGCCACACTCACAGACCAGAATCTGTGTGTGTCTGATGCATATTGTGCACAAATAAGGGCACAGAGATTTTTTAAACTACTGTACCTTATCTTGCTTCATATTTTTTCTTTTCATAGAATGCTGTGACATTAATTTTAGGTTTATTTTCTTTACCTCTAAATGGTAGATAAAAGCAAAGTTAGATGGCTCTTCCTGTCTAAGTCGGCTATTCTTGGCCAGTTTACAGGGCAAAGCACCAGACCATAAAAGTCTGGCCATCTAACCTAAAAGACTATCTTACCATAAGTAGGATCTTTATTAATGTGTGTGAAAACACACACCTGTCTCACCTGAGACTCTCAAAGTAAAGCTATTGTGCCTGGAGGAGAATAAAATCTAACTCTGCTTAATTAAGTCAAAAGCCACTAGCTTTTCCCACTGTGAAGCCAACAGCTCAGCTGTCTAAACAGCCTGAGTGTAAAAAGTGCCAGCGCTCAGTAACCCCAAAGTCTTCTGTCTTCTCCAGAGTCCACTGAATCCAAATGCTCAGAGGCACGATTCTGATTTAGACCTTGCTGTTGCCTTTATTATTGACGTCCATAGGAAAAACAAAGAAAAGAAACAAGTACATCAAAAGTTACAAAGAAAAAAAAGTGAGAGTGTTACTTCTACTTAGAGAATATGATTACAGTAGGTTTAATGAGAGGCTTTGTTCTGGGAGCCAAATTAGGCTGAATAAAAAAATCCCAGAGAAACAGAGTTTGAGTTTAGGTGTGTGTGTGCAAGCTTTATAAACATTTGTATCCGCTGGATAGGAGACCTCCTAGCAAAAACTGTAACTTTGTGTGTAGTGTAGTGTAGTGTAGTATAGTTTAGCATAGCATATCACACAATACTGTATAGTATAGTATAGTACAGTACACTTCATTACAGTACAGTGACCCCTGACCCTCTGTGGGTGTTAAATATCTAAAGGTACTTCTTAAGAAGAGCAGGGGTGTTGAATGTGAAGAATGAAGAAGAATGGTGAAGAATGGTATGCAAACCTGGTATCCTGGCTAAATGTTATCATTGGTATCTATGATTAAAAACCCATAAGCACAGATGGGCTCCATCACTCTCTTCACCAGTAACTGATGTGTGTGATGGGCGTTCTGGTGCACTGTGGCTTCTAGATGCTGCATGCAGGTGGTGGATGAGCAGATTTTTTCACTCTAATTGTAAAGTGCTTTCAAATGTGAGAAAAACACTATATAAATGTAAGGAATTAATTGCCTGGAATATTCACATCAGCATCATTGACAGCTAAAATCCTACACTAATGCATTTTTAGATTCTAATGAATTTATAAGGGGAATACTGAGCGATTTATGTTTTACCTCATAAACAGTGCCGAAATGTTCCTTTCCAGTGTGATGTTAAAGCGGCAATGGAAAATCAAGCCGTGTTCATTATGTCACTGACTGGGATTTGATGTCTCCATTAAAGCAGTAGTCATGCATTACAGTAGTGCTCTCAGTAGATAATTTAGATAAATTCGGAGCAAATAGTTATTTGAAAGCATGCAGTTTTACAGATTGCAATACAGTCTGGTCCACAGATGTAATTATTCCACCATTGTTATTTTATTTAACAGCTAGATGTTTGCCTGCAACCTACAAAGGATTACAGAGATTTTTGTATGTACATTCTGGTTGTTTTAACTTGCCTACAATATAATACTGAGGCAACTTGAGCTCCTAAACTCTCATCTCATCTGTATTTTTTATGCTTTCCACCTGCCAAACTACCGTTTTCTATTATTATAGTCTTGTTTTTTTTTGTCAAGTGTTGGCCAGGCAGGAACAATAAAGCTTGATTGTGATGCTGTGTTGCTTCTCATTCATATTCTCTGTTTTGGGTAGGTTATTAATTTTTGAAGGATAATTGCTGCTTATCCTATTTAATTAAATCACACTTAAGGTTTGGAAGCCGCAAATGGAGATTTTCCAAGGCCAAATTCAATCATTTGTTGTGGAATGTGTTCTGTATGCAGCTTGAATACTGATATAACTGGAGGTTCAGTGAGTGTTGAAGGGCAGATCTCAGGGGAATATTCAGCACACACAAAAATGTCTTTTGTGCAGAAAGACCAGTGAGCAGTGCTGATAAACAAAGAAAATTATTTATAGACTTCCCTAAAGGGCCAGCCAAACCCAATTGGAAACTACAATGTAACTAAAATAAGCTATATATAAAATATTTATGTATATTTATAGAAATAATAACATTAATAAAATCTGTATTACTATTACTACTATTTTCACCTACCAGTGTATCTCTCTATGATGCAGCATTCAAAAATAGACAGGTGAAAAAATAAACATTATTATGCTAAAGTGATTATGCTTTTAGCATAATAATGATAAAATAGTTTAGATTTTTTTTTTAAATCATCCAAAAAATAGATTTTCACAATTCGCATAAAATGTCAGTAGTGTTTTCTTGTGGTTTGGGGTGCTATAGGTGATTGCTGTGTGTTTGCTAGCATGTTGCTACATGATTGCTAGTGTGTTCAGAAAAGATTGACAGTCAATGTCTATAAAATCTCATCTACATTAATGTTTTAGGGGCAAAACTTTTGATTCAAACAGAACGACTTACTTTTTCAAGCCGAAGTTCTTTGCAGTGAGCACATCCACCAAATAGTGTAGTGATACATAATGTTGTTTGATAATTATGGTGCATGTTTCGTGTTTTAATATTAGAGGCAGTAATTACAGTTGTGTACCTGCCTGTTCTTCTGCAGTTGAGCACATGGAATGAGCACTATAACTGCATGGTAAATGCTTAATTATTTGTGTAAGGCTCTTAAAATAATGCTGTCTATGTTCTGTCAGGTGTGCTCACTGATGGGCCTAATTAGATGTTAGCATTGCTTAACAACAGAAGAATGGACAGTAGAACCATCACCTGACAGCAGATTCCACTGCAGAGGCTGACCTGAGGTCAGTGGTGCGGCTGACTGCGCTCCTGTGGGCGTTCCATATAAAGTTATAAAGAAATCTGACAGGTTTCCTGTCTCTAAAGGAAGCAGTATCTCAGAGGAGCAGCATTTCATATTCAAGATTTTGCAGCACTTGACTATCACAGTTCAGCCTCCTGCATCCTGCTGTGATTTTTGACTATGTTAATTCTCACACCCACCATCTGAATTACTGATGCACATCCCATCCAGATGGCCAGATCTCTGTTCTGTGTTGGATTATATGCACTGGCATGGATACAGTGTGGGCATAAAGAAATAAAAAGAGTGAAAAGGCACTGTTCTGCAGTTTTTAATTTGTGGCAACAAAGTATTTAGACACAGTCTAAATTGTGTAAAAAATACACAAATGTTATAGAACAAAACATTTTTTGTACCAGATATCACATATTAAACAAAGCACTTTTCAAGGTTTGTATATGATGTAGTTTGTTTTGTTTTAAACATAACATATATACATAAAAAACATATAAAACAATAGATATGCTGTTTATAGTTTTATAAAAGTATTTAGATACATTTTATTTAATTTATACATTTTAAGTGTGATATTTTTAGGGGCCACTTTATATGGGCCCCAGCGTTTTGATCTGCAGAGCTTTCCCTTACGTAAACTACATGGAATGACAGGGGACAGACCTCAGGTGCACCTGAACAAGAGAGGCGCCATGTTGCTCTAAATCTGGCCAGACTCACCAGCCCTGGGGAGCGCACATCTGCACTCTTTGTGGTGCGCGCAAATGCTTCTGCAATGCCTGATTTGCCTACAGAAACAATGGTAATATATTCAAGCTATCATGTGTTTACCATCTTGTGAGGTTAGTTGCAAAATGCCATTTGTCGGTGCCACGCGCGCTGCGTTTAAGAAAGCGAGAGAAAGCTATTAAAACAAAACAGATGATTAATGCACACGCTCGTTCTTTTGCATGAGAGGTTTCCATTAATTAACCTTCACCCTCGCTATCGAATGTCATTGTGTGGGTTACAGATGGGAGAGGCGCGCTGGTAATCCGGCTCTCCGAGCTGTTCATTGGCAGAAGTCACTCATATGCACCAGTTTGGGAAACCAATTAAAAGAAGGTCTATAAATACAGAATATATTAGGCAGACGCACATGCAAACAGCCTCTTGTGTTCCAAGTTGCGGGCGGCTTGTGAAATTGCCGTTTACTTTATGATTCAGTTGCAGCCGTCGTGAGACTTAATTTAACAAGGATGCAAACTGTGTCCAATGGCGCAGATGGTGCGCTGAAGCTATGCTGATCTCTTACCATGAAGTTTACTGCCTGTTTTTACTCAGAAAGACACATGCATTTTTACCATATCTTTTATTCATCATTGGCAGTATCTCAAATCACTTGTGCCAAGCTTTAATTGGTCAGACAAGAACTTTTAATGTATATAGTTATGTCTGAACTGCATGTAATTAGTTATTAGTTATTTTGTTTTTTATGTATCTCCTAGTTCAAGTTATAAAGCACATTTTTTTTATTCTGAAATAAGTCTTATTGTACGTCACTTCAAATACTACTAATAATTTCACATGCACTTTCATACATGTAGTATGGGTCCAGAAATTTGATTCTAAATTTAGAAAATATGTAAGTGGTAATAAATGAATTACAATTTCTGTGTGAAAATGTACACCCACAGGTTTCCATTAGTGAACAAGACTCAAATTGTTCTGCTCTGTGTTCTCTAAAATGCATTTAACATTACTGCGAATGCAAGTCAATGCCAGCTGCACACTGTATTCCAAATACATGCTTATATAAAAATGCATTTATGCATAGCGGCTTAATGCAGTACTGTAGCAACCACAGCATGAGTGCATTTCAAAAAGGATCATTCCACAGTTCATGTGCACCTTTCTGAGTGTGATTTGATTATGAATAGATTTCCAAGCCTTTATGATGCAGACCTGATATATCTTATATGTGTGTCTATGCTGCTTTCATTTACATTTATGCATTTGGCAGATGCTTTTATCCAAAGCGACTTACAGTACATTCAAGTTATACATTTTGTCAGTATGTGTGCTCCCCTGGGAATCAAACCCACAACCTTTGCGCTGCTAATGCAATGCTCTACCAACTGAGCTACAGGAACATATGCTAATGAGATTTGCATGAGATGTTTCAAACTGAGGTCAAATTAATCTAGGGTGAATGCACGCTGAGATAGTTCTTTCTCTGCCTGAGAGAATTGTGCACAAAAAACATTATTTAGCTTGACTCAAGCAGTATCAAGTGGAGACCCACAATCATGGCCCATCAGTATGTCCTCTTCTGCACTAATGGGTCTGATGCCTTTTATCTGGCCAGAGATAGTGAGCGCTACTCTGAATGGAAGGTTTGAATTAGAGCTTCATTTGTGCAGCTCCCAGGAGCTGATAACTGTGAGGTGCATTTAAAAACACAGTGGGGAGGGGCTTGATTAAATTCAAGTTTACTTTTGTAGCAAAAAACCTATGGTGGGGATACATTATATTTGGAAAAGATTAGAAACTAAAATATATGGGCTGTGTCAATTACAGAATTTATTTCATATTTCACAAGCAATTAAAAAAATGGATTCCAACATTTTAACAGTAGATAGTCATTCTGTTTTGTGTTTAAAGAATTAAATCTCTCTATAAGCGCTGGTCTGACTGAGCAAAATGCAGTAGCCCTGTTGCTCTCTTCCCTTTCCTCAAACTTAAAAATGGCTTCAAGCTGAATTTAACACAAATTGCATAGAACAATGAATGTTGTTTTTGAAAATTATGTTGACCTTAGCATAGTCAATACAGTTACTATCCAAGGCCCGATTTTCTAATTTCCACAGCTTCACTGTTGTGGAAATTTACGATGAATATTTAAATGTTTCGTGAAAGACAATCAGCCCTGCCTCCAGACATGCTTGGAGTCTGCAGCTATTTAAAGTCTGATCCTCTTTTATATAACATTTAAAAACTGATTAGAGGTGATGTGTTCCACAGTGGATGTGCCAGTAATGATGTCAGGAAACCATGAATATTTACATCATGAATATTAATAAGGTTACACACAGATAATGTAAAATTATATTTGATTGGTTTTATTATTAAAACACAATGTGATGCCAAATCCACTCAGCAAAACTACATTTCCCTATTGTGACTTATTGTAAGGTAGAGAGCGAATGGTAAACGTCACCGGTGATGGTTGAATGGATGAGAAATGATTGGCACACAGATTGCAGATTCTGTAAACTGTGGATTTGACTGAAGCTTTGCTGTGGCATATAATGTGTCCAGGATCTTGGAGATCGCAGTATATTAGACGCCATTGGACACATCAGACAGACTTCAGATTTGTTCTGCTTTGGAGTTTTTGGCAGGGCTCACCTAAGTCAGTCATGCTGAGCTATGAAATGATGTTTCTGACCGTGTGTGATTCCCTGATGTGAAGACCACACAGAGGTGTCAGATGATCCTGTTCCACCTTGTGCACGCAGGGAAAGGTTTGCATTGCCTGCTCTGTGTGAGCAAAGTCGTTCCACACCTGCTGGTCTCCTGCAGCAACCGGGACCATTATAAAGCTTGTGATTCTGTTGGAGGAAACCTTTTATGTTTATGACTGACATGATGTCATATTTCTGTCATCCAGGATAATCTATAGCGAAAGCACATCAGAAATGTTTTCTGGGTGAGCAGGACAGCAGGACTGTGTGCAGAAATAAATAGAGCAAGGTTTGTAAAATGCATTCTTAATTGCCACCCAATGACTCTTATTGTTTTATAAATTTAGATGATATCATTTTAATATTTTTCTAATATTTGATATTAAATAAGTTATATTATTATGATTCTGCACATTTCTCGTAAAAAGTAACATTTTAGCATTTTATTTATAATAACATTTTATCTGGCATGCGTTAAATGTAAAAACTGATCACAATATTCTCATCACTTATTTGATTAATCATGGCTAGCATTCTGGTTCATGCTCAGGTTGTGCGCTTGTGTTAGTTTAGACAGACAGAGCTTAGCTGTCCTAATTATCATTACACACAGCATGAGCACCCCAAGCACGCTGGCTGACATTTTGATTCAGGAGTTTAAGAAGGAAAGCAATCAGCAACCAACCCGAGCTTCCAGCAGTGATCACCATCAATTTACGACATGTTTACACTGCTGCTGTCTCCTCCATCCAAATAAGCAAGGATGTGTTTTGTACCTTTACCAAAGGCGAGCTTCTCTTCTGCAGTTTGATTTGTCTTTAGAACTGAAAGTTTTGACCACACAGTAGGCAGAGCCCTGCCTTCATCAGCCTTTGGAAGTTTAAAAAACAAATTTATGTGGATCTGAAGACATGGCGGATGCTCAAATACTGATTAAATCCTTATATGTTTCATCTGTTTGATGTAAGCCAGACGGCTGAAGTTTGATACCAGCTTTGTTGGACAATAGGGAATGATAATTCCCCTAGGGGAACTTGACAAATATTTATTTAAGGAAAGAAAGAAGAAATTCGTGTCTAAATAAACTGTTTGTCACACTGTGGCTTGGCTTGAATTTTGGCAAAACAATCCATAATATGGAACTACAAAAAGTTTGATGCAGTATATTCATTAGTTTGATAGTCCGCTGTGATTGGTTGAAAGTTTGGATGGATGTACAGAGGGATGTAAAGACCAGTGTTATCATTTAACATTATATCAATTTTTACATTAGCATTGTAACCCCCATATAACCAATAATACTAGTGAGGCAACACTACTGCTGTTAATCATCTCTCTCTGTAACACTGCTGCCCTAACCCTTCATCTGTTTAAATGTACATGAACCCAATAATAAATCAGTGGTGTTGGGTGCGCAGCCTGTGGCCGGCACAATGAAACTAATGTGATTTATCTGGGAATAGATCAGATTGTCATAACCTGGGGTGGATGCTGTCCAAATACAGGATATTGTCAGAGATATATATCAAATCCAACAGCTGATATAATGCTGAATACACAACTCTTTGCCTGCATTGACAGAAGGACAACAGTAGACATGCCTTGTGTCTCCAGTGCCTAATATTTTCAGACAGAGATGTATCTTCTAATAACTTCATATTGTTCACATGCAAGAGAGATTTATTTCATAGATGTTTTTTTCTTCAGTGGTGTAAATGGATGACAGGCCCGGTCCCTAGAGAGAAGGCCAAATGCCATCTGTGTCTGCTGGAAGAAGGCAAGTCAGGATATGAGTCCATGATCTATTTCACATGTCAATATTACACTGCACATACAGGCTTTGTCTCAAAATCTATTTGGAGCAGCATAGCGGCATTCCTAATGTGAAGTTACATTGGAAGGAGTGCTGTTATTCTGTCTTTTAAGATAACTCATGTTGGCCAAAATATGATCTATGACATTATCTGTTGGCCAAAACAGTGATTTAATATTTATGTAATGTGTAAGCGTTTCTGTGCTTTATAATTGATTCACAGTTTAAATGTAACCATTTAATGATATTTGATGACAGTTTCCCGATTGTGACACTGTACCCCATATAATGCTAATGTGAGCTCTGCTTGATGCATGGAAAATAAATGATTTCTTATAAGACATCGAAAATTTGTCTCAGATAAGAAGCTGGAGAACACTTTCTTTAAACAGGGACTTTCTCCTTTGGGCCTTATATTGAATCTATGGTCAATAATTGAACCCTTTTTTTTACATCTTACAACTTTAAAACCTTTAACCAAAATGTCACGTTGAATCACATTACTTTGGGAGAAGAAAGTGTTAATAAGCTTCCAATTCAATTGACATCTTTTTATGTTACCAACTGTTTCATTATCAGCTCAGCTTCCAGCCAGGGTAAAAACCTTGAGGTTCTCTGACTGGCACCATGTTCATGGTGCATTATTTCTCTTAATGATCTTAACGATAACAGCAGGGGGTAGACTGGCACCACGTTCATGGTGCATTATTTCTCTTAACGATAACTGCAGGGGGTGGAGCCAATTTGTAAAAAAGACCATCTCAGAGCCGTGACAATCAAAATGAACAATCTTATGTGACACCCTAATTGGTTCAGTCCCCTCTGTAAACATATGGCTGCAGCTCCCCGAAGAACACACCCAGCAGAGCCTTGCATTGCCACCAAAACAATTCTGCCTCCTGCTATTCCACTGCGACATGCCGGTTACTTTTTTGTATGTAAACTGCAGAAAAGCTCCATCGAGATCGGCAGTGATGTGGAGAATTTGTGACTGTTCCGGAGACCTGTCGCTCAGATGGCTGGAGATACGAGCTGGTGCTTTTCTGAAGACTGCGAGTGGAATAAATGGTTGACAGATGTCTAATATTCAGAGGCTGCAGACAGAGGACGTGGCCCACGGGCCAGTGCTGACTGCAAATGATAAAAACGTCAGCCCACGCAGTGCCAGGGACTGTCAAATGGAGAGCAGGGCAGCCAGATCGTGGAAATGAGTTTCACATGATCGGGTTAATGGGTTGCGGTGGTTGGCACCACTCATTCAGAGAGTCAGAGGGCTTGTGATTTATTCAACAGTTTGAATAAGCAGCTTTGAAAAGATGATTTATGATGTTTTGGGTCTGTCGTGTGAAAAGCATAGATGCTGTCCATACTGCTAATCTTAAAATATGGCCTGACAGGACAGTTATTATGGATGGTCTGTTCCATAAACAGCCTTATTATTTTCACATTAACTATTAATAGATTTTAAAGCAGTGTTGAGGGTCTTAGAAAACACTGTCACTGTCAAAAACCTGTCTGTCCCTTTCACCCCCCTTCCCCCCATGTGTGTGATATGATGTCTTGCTCTGTAACCTGGATGTACAGTAATCGAATGGGAACTGTTTCGGTATGCATCACATGCAGTGCTGCAGTGAATCTGCATTTGTATTCCAGCTGTCAGATAAGCAATAAGTATCAGGTGCATAACATCTTATTTAGATGCTGATTTTAGATCAGAGAATGTAAAATGGGGCTGAGAGTTGCATGATTGAAAATTACAAGTCTAATTTCTAAAGTGTCTTGGCCTTTGTTAATTTATGACCGCTTTAGAAGCAACAATATCTGCAATATCTTCCACTATTCGATTTAAAATGTATCTATTAAGAGATATATTAATTATTTCTGTTTCTTATGTGCAATGTTTCTGCCCGGCAACTGTATCTCAGGTCAGTCTGCCATAAACCTCAGCTCACTGGACACTTTTCTTGTATTTGAATCTGTTTGTGTCTGTGCATGTGAAGCTAGTTAAAGGTCAAGAGGAGTGAACATGGGGTGCCCTTGTGTGACTCGCTGCTGTGACTCTAATGTCTCTGACTCTAATGTCCCTTCACTTTCAATTTACCACGTTGTCAGACACAAGAAGGAGCCTTATTGAGCCAGAGCAACATGAACACTGAGATCACATACTCTGTACACAGCACAAGAGGAGCATTTTATTGCAGAAGAGAGCTGATGGACTTTAAATTTGTTTCATTTATTTCACTGTCAACATTGTCTTAGATGTTTCTACTAAAATCCCTTTGGAAGAATTACAAAAGGAACAAATGAGACGTGTGGACATACAGTAGTAGGTGTGTAGAGCTACAAAATGAATTTGGATAACATAGCTCAGTTATTCTTGGGGAAGTTTTTTTTAAGATAAATTTAAGTTGAAATCTCAGACTTTGGTTGTAGACTTTAGTGTCCTGGCAAATCTGTGCACAGTTTGAGACTAGAGAAAACAGAAAGTTCTTTTTGGTTTGATAAAAATCTGATAAGACAGTCTCCATTCATTCACCTAGAATCTCATTGCCGTCTAAGATAAACAATTAGAACCTCATTTTGTGATTTTTAATCCCAACAGGGTGATTCTTTAAAGATTTGTACATAACCAGTATAAAGGCTACATCTAAGATATTGTTTCCTGTGACTCTCGAGAAATAAAAGTAATGCTCTTATTTTGCTCCCAGGAAATGAAGCAGATATACAGAAATAGTTTTTGACATTTCAAAGTATCTTCAGCATCACTCACTCTCTAAAACTGTGCTAGATATCTTCTGTGTGAGTTGCTGTTGTTGTTGGTTATGAAACATGTATAGATAAACATTTGACAGAGCTCACAAACACTGATGCAAACTAGGTCTGAAATGTAAAAGTTTTAACAAAAGTTTTTTGGATTTAAAGTGCTCACTTGGAACGTTGCAACATTGTTGCAATGCATTCTGGGATAGGCGGCCACCCACTCACCCGATGTTGGGCGGTGTCAGGCAGCGAGCAACACAAACACTGAGACTTTGATGGTCTCAGAGGCTTTTTTTCTCTCAGCATGGCAATCTTTTGAAAGAACATACTTGTTTTGGCATAAACTCTTGTTCTTTTTTTGAACTTCTAAATTCTGAGGCACTTAAATCTCCTGAATGCATTTAAAAGTCAAAATGTAAGAAGAAGAGTCATATCTGAATCATATCAGACGTATTTTGTAAGACTACATTCTTATAGAGTGAAGCTTTAATTTCATTGTTTTAAAGCTGAAATATGTACTTTCCACATATCACATTGTTGCCATATTTGATATTTTTTTATCATTGCTATTATGGTTACAGGTGTCATTCACAGATGTAAAAATAGAAAAGGGGCTTGACTTTGGTTAATTGTTTATTCAGACAATATCAATGGTCTTGTAAGCTGTTGTATAAACAAGACAAATAAAGAGTCACACCAAAAACATCGAACTTGTTTATTTTCATTAAACTATTTATAACAATTAATGTGTCATTTACATATGAGCTTATTTTTGTTTTAATTAATTTGATGATTAAAACAGTTTAGCCTAGATATGATTTAAAAACACCCTCAGCAACTCAAAGCAGCATAAATAATTGACAGAAATCTTGTTCCTCACTGGCAACTGCTTCCCCACCGCATCAGTCAGAACCACCCATTCAAACTCAATGACCTCTGTGTAATGAAACCATAACCTCTGTAGGACTTCCCCAGCTATACACACACAAACACACACACATATGGCATATACGATTTATGAGGACTCTCCATAAAGGTAATGGTTTATATACTGTACAAACTGTATATTTGGTTTATATACTGTACTAAACCTAATTGGCATTTTTTTAATTAACCAAAAAATCACCATTTAGTATGTTTTTTCAGCGATTTGGTTTATGAGGACACAGCAAGTGTCCCTATAAATCATGTTTACATTGTTATACACGTCATTATACACATTTGTGTCCTCGTAAACCAAATATTTAAACCCACAAACACAGACAAACATATGTATCTTTTTAAAAATCTTTCTTCAGCTGCTAATACTGTATAACCTTTAGCTTTTACATAATGATATTACATAAAAAAACTAAATTACTGTGTTATCTATTGACAAAAAATGTCATTTCTGCATTTCAATCTTTATCACTGACCAAATAGTTATTTGATAAAGTTGGTGGTAGCATGTTCAGAGATGAGCAAGTTTACAAATTAGATTTTGATTAAAGATTAAAAAGACATATTTTTGTTAATGCACTGATGAATTACATGCACAGAGACACATACACACTTAAAATGCTTCACAATGCCGTAAAAGAACCATTACTGGCTGTACGATTTCATAAAGAACCTTTAACATCTGAAGAACAGTATATAAAAAGGGTAGGAAAAATGGTTCTCTTAGGAACTGTTGACTAAATGGTTTGTTGAGGAACCAAAATAGTTCTTCTATCACTGTAAACCTTTTAAGAACCTTTATTTTTAAAATATTAGAAAGCAAGAGGGAGTCAATTATGATGTTAACTATTATAGACTCACAGTAAAGCTAATAATAAGTATGTTTTTTTAGATAGAAGTCATTATCTTGGGTTGTTAAAATTTGGGCAGGAGGTTATAGGCAGGATGTATGGTCCAGAGAGACATGATTCAAAAGGAATGTTTAAATATGAAGGATTTAATTATTGCTAGCCTGATGGAAACACATCAATAAAGCACATTACAGAGAACCCATGGCGTTGTGGGTAACTAGTGAAGCGTGAAGCATGTTCTTCTTATCCCTTTTTTATCTCCCTCATTACCCTGTTTTTACTCTTACTCTCCTCTTTTATCCCTGTTCTCACCTTCAACAGACAGAATCATTTTGTTGAATGAGGGGAGTCAGTATAAAGCGATACGCGGGTGTGCGTCCACAGCTGTGATGTTCTCATTGTGTACCTGAGGGGGGTTTTAAAACTGTTACTCTTTCTGCACTTTTGTTTGGTTTTTTGCTTTGTGCCGCAGGAACACAATCACTGTTGAAAATCTGGATTTGAGGCACTCACTCAAATCAGCTGCAAACAGCGATATATAAATCCAATATTATAGTGTTTAGTGATGCTATAATCATTGCTGCTGGGTTCACTTAGTTAGAGTTTTAAACGTTATTTCTTTCTGGTTGAAAGAAAGAAGTCATGCAGTTACATTTTAAATGTTTTCTGACTATAAGTCTCTGACACGTCTAAATTTTTTCATAAGGGTAATTTTTTATAATCATCATATAAACACATAACAAATAACGCATTACAATTAATAAATAATTATTACACAATAGTTACAATTACATTACAATTACATTTACAATTGCAATATTATTTGTAATATAATTATTTGCATTACAGTAATAAGAATGAGATTTTACCACATCACAATATGAATTTCTTTCTTTAGATGTTTTACATTTCTTCAGTCACAGTAAAGCATATCAGTGTTTGTATGTTGTTCACAGTAATGAGAAATGTCAGCATTGTAGAGAGAAGGATGCATTACACACAAGAACCAGCCAAGCTTACTAATGCTGTCCGACCGTGTTGACCACCTTAAGCATGACAAGCCCCACACCCACAGACTTTTAATATTTCAAGTACTGAATGTGAAGTGTTAGGTTAGAGTTTACTTCAACTAGACTGTAGTTGACTGCAGAAGATCTTATACTGAAATATTCATGCAAAATCTAGGTCATGGAATTATACTCCAATTGTTCGCAAGGCTTCCTAAGACCCTGTTGGATTTATCTTAAAGATTAAAGCACAGCTTTATGTCATTGATTTTAGTCTTTCATAAGACCTCAATTCTGCACTCACGGGCGTCTCTCAAACAGAGTGGCTCTGACTCTCATTCGCTAAACTTCAGTTGAAAGACTTCAAAAGAGTGGCATGGTTGACAGTTCTGACACATCAAAGCTCTCCTATCACAACTTTCGAGAGACGTTATCTAAAACTGAACTCAGTCTAGACCTGGAACCCCCTTTATTTCAGTTAGGTTTTTTTAACCTTCTTTGAAAAAGAGCAGCTTTTTATGTCAAAGCAAAAAGGAATTTATGTTGGCCATCTTTAGAAGCATTTGACCTATCTGGCACTGGAGAAACATCTAACAGATGCTCTCTGAATTGGAAAGATGAATAGGAAAGATCTGTAGCAAAGAGTAAACAATCTGGTCATTGATTTTTAAACATCTCGTTCTTCTTTAGAAATGAATTTCTCTTCTCTTCCTGCCTGCCATGTTTCCACGTGCTCCAACGTGTAGCTCAGTTGGTTTCATGGAAAATCTATTCCTGGTAAAAGGCAATAATTTCTTGTTCATTGCATTCCGTTTTCTCTCTTGCTTCGTGTTGAAAGCTTCCAGAGGTTTGCACCATCATCTATCACGATTTTTTTCTCTCACAATTCATCACAGAAACTCCCATGGGTCCCATTTCTCAGCTCTCTGTGGATGTTTGCCACTTTCTGGCTCTCAAAGTCCCTTGATTAAAGTGTGTTCATAACCATAAGCCTCTGATTTATCATAGCAGGTCTATAACGTCTGCTAGTAATATGTGCTCTTAAATTGGGTCGTTTGTCTGGAGAACCAAAAGAACGACATAAAAGGTAGAATTCCTTTATTACGTCCTCAGATAAGTTTGCTCAGAGCTCTGTTGAAATCTAGACAAGGTGTTTCTCTTGCTCGGGTTTTGTGGCTCTCTACAATTGCCAAAATGTATGATTTCATTCATCAGAAGGCAATATTGCTTGTTCTTAAAGGCATGTAATAGTTCTAGGTTGCACCTGAAAACTAAAACGCTACTAAGGCTGTTTTAGATGGTTACTTATTGGCCAATTGAAAGATCTGTGAAATTTTACATTTCCTAATAACTATTAACTTTTCCTAAGTGATTCTCATTATAGCAAGCACCAGTAACAGCATAGTTTCTATGATGTATGATCTTACATGAATACACTATGTGCGTTCTAAGATATTTGGTGATGTCAATAATGTCAAAATTATATATATAATTTTGACATTATTGACATCATTTATATAAATTTGACTTTTTGACAGTGTGTTTGACAGTGAGGCATTGCGATACTTTACAATTGGCATTATCTGTGATCTTATTTAATCTAATGCTTTTTGTTATGGTGACATTGTGATGTTGTTAGACAGCATAATAAATATTTGTGGTACCCAATAAGAAAACATGTCCTTACATTTCAATGCAGTCGCTTAGATTGACTTATAGTGGTAGAGACAATATATTGTCATTACTTTGATGGAGCGAGAATTACTATTCAGACAGGCTTCTCTCTATGTATCCCTAGAACAATCTCTCTTATCTGCGTATACATGTCCTCTCTTGTGCCACTCGGCACTGACTGTGAAATAAACCTCCATTCAGACCTTGTTCTCCATCTTGCTGATGAAAAGCATGACAGGCGAAAACACGATCTGCGAGAAAGTCATTTGAAAATTCAAGCGCGGCTTTAAGACGCCCCATAGGAAAAAAAATCCTGAATTAACTCTCTTTAATATCTGTTTTTTCTCCTAGACAGCAAAGAGATTAAAGAGAGAGCAAGAGGGAGCTTTGCTTAGGTCTCCAGCTTCTCAGATGTTTCACAAGAGAGAAAGACCCCGGCTTTCTTATGTGTCATGTCTAGAGTTCAGATCTTCAAAAGACACAGATGTCACACACAATATGCTTAGATATTCCAAGATGCAAAGTTTGTGATTAAAATAAAAGATTTCGACTCGAACATCAAATTCTCTCAAGACCAAATTATACGAGCTTTGCTATCCACATTAATTTTATAGCTCTATGATCTATTTGTATGTCTATTTTATTTCTCCATTTTAGAACAAATATCTGAGACAGAGTTTATAGATCATGACTGTAGCTCAATTCAAAAATAATCAACTGGTCAAATGTATACTGTATAAATACTGTATCATCACTTCTGAGATCTTCATTAAGTCTGCTAAGTTATTAAAAGCAATTTGTGAGTAATGAAATGTTCCTCTTATGAACAGCTTTGAATTTTCTTTGAAACAATAATGCTGCTATAGCACAAGGGTTGCAAGTTGGTTGTCTCCCCACATATAATTAATCATTTAAAGAGTCGTGGGAAGCCAATTGTTTTTTGGACTTACAGAAGATGTAAAAAACACCCAAGGCTTTTTGCAAGTCAGTCTTTTAAGAAGTCAAGGTATAGATCAAAGAACAGTCTTTGAGATGAAAAGAGATGCAGAGGTTTTACTGTACTGTGATTTAGATACCCGGGGCTTCAGTTCCAGCTCTGGGCGCTTTTCAGGGATATACCAACACTGAGTGGCAACTGCTAGAGGCTTGAAGAGGTTAGAGTGCGGTCAGGGGAAATAAATAGGGCTTTATAACCATTATGAAGATATAATGCTGCGTCCTTGGATGACAGGAAGTCAAATGATCACAATCACATTTTGCTCGTATAGATGGTCGGGTACGAATGGGCTACATTTATTTTGCTTCCCCATTGGCCTTCATTGCTTGTACTGAAGATGGCAAATTGAATTTGGGAGCTTTCAAGTCCTTATGATTCCTGATTTTGTCTCACTCACTGGTGAGACAATTCGCCAGTTGACTTTGGTGAAATAGATCTGACCTCTATTCTGTGAATGCACAATTATGTTAAAAATTCATTCTAAAAGTGTAACAAAATTGTGCTACCTGATTGAACTGTGGACGCTGCCCAGTGATAACTTGCACAGCCCAGAAAACCTACACGTAGTGCAAACAACCCATATCAATTGCAGTTTCTAGGCCCTTAACCCTAGTAGTTTCCAAGACATTACTTCTGTAAACTGGATGTTTGCTATTCTAAACTAAAAGAGCAAAATGTCCATAAATGTGCTTTTAAAAACAAAACACATTCTTGAACATCCAACAGAGTTATTGGGTAAACCCTCAAAAGACATTAGATATACAGTGACCCAGAAAGTATTTGGAGACTCGGCCACATGTAAAATGTAATTGCATTGAAAATAAAATATCTAAATGGGATCATCTGAAAACAAAACCGAGCTAGATCCTTTCTCAAAGCTAATTTGTGGAAATTAAAATTTTCATTTTTAGTGGCTGTATAAAATCCACTATAATAATCACAGGTGTAGTTGATGACATTAAGATCCAATAATGGTTAATAACCAAAAACATTGAAAAAAGTTAAACAGGAGGCCTATATTTGGTTTGTAATTTAAAACCAAAAACCATCTTTTTGTGAAATGCTTTGCTTTGTGCTATCTTTCTTCAATATAAAGGTCCTTAGTTTGATATTGTTAATGATATTTGTACCTTTTAAGGTGTGGTTGAAGTTCTCAAAATACATTTTAGCTCTGAACCTACAAATTATGATTTTTATTTTCATAACTATCTGCTTCAACTTCACTGGAAAGTGACATGCTGATTGTTATGTAATACATCCACATACCGTTCTGAATTTGTCATATCATTCATATTAGCGCTGAAGTAGGCCAAAAAATTCTGCAGTTTAACATCTTCCTCCACAGCTTCTGTGTGCTTTCAAACTGTTGACATGTACTTTGGGAAGTCTGAGTTGTTTGAAAGCTTTGAGAAAGTCTGAACACAGATGAAGAGAAAGTGTAAAAGATCTGTCTAGCCTTTTGCTCCTTCTGTCATTTATCAACTCTGACAGCCCAATGCAAATCCAGTAGGAAGCTTGTCTCTGTTTTCATGCATCTCACATAGCAAATGTTTCTAAAGGCAAGTTATTTAAAATTCTGAGGAATCTGAGGGATGATATTCAGTCAATATCACAATGGAACGATGATTTAGTTTTAAATGATTAATAACAGTGTATGTTGGCTAAAACAATGCTAATACAAAAAATCTTTATTTTTTAAATTCTTTTTCTTTATTATTATTATTATTATTATTAGTTTTGTTTGTTTTATAATTAATTATTTGTGTGGATTGTCCTCTATAAGTCTATAATATTTTTTTAATGGCAGGCTCACATTGTGAGGACCTTTTAAGTTATCTGCTTGAAGTTGAACAATTAACCTAACCTGAGAAATTTTCACTACTGTAAAACCCAGTCTAACAACTAGTCCCCTTCTCTCTTATACCATAGACCTGTGACCACAGTTGAGTTCTTCCTTTTAGAATTCCCCACACACCCAGGCTCATTACCTCAGAAGAACATGGTGCTCATGTGGAACTCCGGCATGCTGTCTCTGTCTCTTACAGGAGCAGATGGACAATGTTCCTCGTCTGCTGCTGGAAAGATATCATCCCCCAATGTTTCTGCGGCCCTCACAACTCCTCCTAAAGCCTCGTTGTGCCTGGCACTGGAACCAGAGCTGCCTTATGACTCTCTCTGCTTGAATATTGGGACGAGAAGCTGGCAGTGAAGCTGTATTTTTAGATGTTTCCTCACTGTGATTGACCCACAATTATCTGCAGTCTCCCAGCATGACATTGTTGGAAATCAGGGGGTCTAATCAGGAGCTAAATGAAAGTTTTCTGTTTGTGTTGGTGCTAAGAAGGACTACTGGATCGCTCATTAAAGCCGGCTGGTTGGCAGGCAGATTCTGAGTCATTTCAGTGCCACTGTCAGCTGTGTTTGTACACTCATAAAGCCCCAGGCCTGAGAACAGACCCCTGTGCTGAGAAAAGACCCCCAACCTTGTGTCATCTCCTGCCTTGTCTTTAGTAAAAGAGTGGCTTGTTGCACAATATGCCAGGGTCTGGCAGCACCCACAAACCCGCCAAGCATGATTACACACACATATATAAATTCAGACAGGAGCTGTGGTACACACATATTGTTGGAGCTGCCTCAGCTGGAGGAGTCACGTGTCAGAGCTTGTCTGCTCTCTTCCTGTTTCTCTGGATCTCTGAGACTTTGCTGTCAGGAGCAACAAGGGCACAGGAAAGCAGGAGGGGAGGGGACCAGCATATCCTGTGGTTGTTCCCTTTTCAACTGACAGGTCTCTTGCAAGTCAGAGTGTGATGCTGGAAGGTCAGATGTCTGTCAGAAACATGGAAAAATGCTGTCCCTGTGTGAAGGATAGAGAGAGAGTGAGTTTCTCTGCTGACACTGTTGACCGGCCTTGACTCACGATCATTTCTTTAATCACAACAAAAACTAATTTTGAATGTACAGGCTTCTGACACGCGAATGGCCACTTAGCTTTACTGTTTACTGTTGTTGCTCGTCTATTAATTTAAACTTTACTATAGTAATGTACTTTAGTTCTTCTCCTTGTGAGAGCCCTGGTGCTGATTTTGTTTTCTTGTTTGTTTTAATTAGATTTTTTTTAATCAATTTTTTTAATTAAGAAGATGAGCCTTGTATGTGGTCTTGATCCAAAGATACAATTACGTTTCAATCCACCTAAACTAAAGGTCAAATTATTACGATCAGCAGTAAATTGCCGGTTTGACTGGGAAGTTCTTACACTGTTAACACAGATAGTGACTGAGGTAGCTGTTAACAACATTTAGCTTGACATATTTAAATATCTAAAAACAGGCAATTGTGGTCCTGTATGCTGATATTGTTAATATAACATTGTAGTTATGCTAAAATGTTAAATATATTAAATGTGTTGTTATTAAATGTTAAATATATTAAATGTTTTATTTTTAAAAAACATTTTGGTTTATGAAGCTGTTTTCTACTGATATTTCTACTGTTTTCCAAGGTATTGCCATTTTTCACAATGTGTGTGTAATGGAGACGCTGACGCAGAGGGATCCATATGCAGCTCTTTAATAATCAGAATAATCAACAAACAGGCAAGGGTCGAATAATGGCGAACAGGGCAATACAGATGAGACAAATTCAAAACGAGCAAACAGGCAAGGGTCGAGGCAGGCAGCAAACAATCAACAACAATGTCCAAAGCGAAAACACAAGACAGGCAGCAAAAAGTCAGAAACGATAAACAGTTCAGCTGGTAACGGCAAAGCTGTCTGAAAAAGTCTGCTTTATTGGAATCCGACTGATTTTAAAAGTCCGACTGATTGGAATCAGGTGCCAAACAGGAAGCAATCACACCTGGGTACGAGGGTCATGGAAAATGTAGTCCGGAACGAAAGTTAGTATTCTGGTGATGGCTCCTTATGGCAACAGGGAGGAGGAAGAGGGGCGATCTCCTCCGTTACAGTGTGCAAAGCCTGAGACACACAAAAACACACACACATGGGACAGTCGTGGTTGCTGTTATTTAGTTAATTGCTAATTTTCCATTAATGGTGAGACCAAGAAATATACCAAGGGTGAAAAGGCCGTAATTGTGTCACAAACCATTTCATTGACAAGTTGGATTTACCAATGGACTTGTGGGTTTGTGATAAATTAATTAACCTTTATTAGTGTAACAAATTAAATTAAACTTCTCGTTTAAATCTGACCTTTCTGTTGTATTCGTTAAAGCCACGGAACTCAGAAGCTTCCTGTGGGATGCTTGTCTGCAGTCTGTCCTTGTGGAACATGAAGAACAGTTAAAGGTCATGTGTGGATAACAGGTAACATTGAGGTTTCTGCCCCTCTATGAAGTCCTTGCTTGTCTTCTTGCTTTGTCACTCCAATACTTCCTGTCTTAGTAAGACCTTGTTTCTATTTAAATAGAATTTCATGGTTAGAAAAAATCTGTTTGTCCGGTCTGTTTAACCGACCCATGGCAGGCTGGGAGATACACAGATTGCATAATCCACCTTTAACATCCTGTTTCGACAACACAACACAAAATCTTTAGATACCTGAAATGGAAGACAGCGTAACGCCTCTCGTACTTGTATCTCTCAGGACACAACAGGTATGGAGACGGTGGGGAAGAGTGGTGAGAAATTAAATTAATGTTTCCTGTCCTTCATGTTCCACTGCTCTCCACACCTCACTGGTAATTCTGCTCATCAGACTCACACCTGATTGGCAGCAGGGGGAGAGAGCTGCTCCTGGGAGATGGACTGCTGAAATGCAACATAATTCTGTAACAGTGCAGTCTACTGACCATCTAATAGAAACAGCCCAGTGGAGATGGTCTTAATTATGGATTAGATGTTCAGAACATTCATCATGTTCTTCAGTACTGATTTTGAGAAAAGGTAAAGATACTAATGCTGGTAAGCAGCTAAGTTAGCTAATGCTAACTTGGGCATACAGCTGCCAATAAACACCACCAAAGGAAACATGGTTATCACACTGATCCAACAACCCAGCTAACAGAGAACATTCTCATAGCATTAGCTAGCATTCTCTAATAATTTTCTGAAAGTTATCAAAAAATTAATTGATATTGATATTTGTGTTTGTTGGGGCAGTGTAAATAAGCCTTCAGGCTATCCTTACAAAATAACAAATTCTGTAACCAGCAGACATGCACAAAATTAACCATTTAATTAGCTATTAACTTAGAGCGATGCCCGTTTAGTCAGTTTGCCTTTGAGATCTTTGTTTTAAGAATTTAAAGATCATAGCTCATAGTTAAGTAACATGTCCTTGATTTTCTTTTGACTTTTAAGAATCCACATGATATTTTCGGGGATCTTGCATCGTTAAATGTCAGCTCGGCTCTCCAAGAGAGTCACCAACAGCACTTCTACAGATTTGACTGTGTCATTACTCAGTTTTCGTTCATCCTAGTTTCTCACCTCCCACTACCAGATTTGAGTGGTTTTCCATCAGAAGGCATTTGAAATATGCAAATGAACTAAAAATACCACACCCAAAGGTCATTCCTGTCAGTAATTCACAGTTTTAATTATGTTCTGATTTAAATGCACATAATGATCTTTCCAATGATCTTAACATTATCCCAAATGTTTTTTGGGGGTTCAGGTGAAGTATTTCTGTGCATCTTTTCTCCAGTAGTAGAATCAGGCATTCCTGTAGTTCTAGTAGAGCATGGTAATAGCAACACCAGGTCATAGGTTTGATTCCCAGGAAACGCCCATACTGATAAAGTGTATATTGAATGCATTGTAATTTTGCTTTGGGAAACAGTGTGTATAGATACTGTGGGAGTAATGTTCTAGAACAATTTCAAGTGAATCTTTAATGGCTCCAATGCTTATGTCTCAGTAGAAATAGAATAAATTCTTCAATAATTTAACAGAGTTCTTTCAACTGCTCCTTCACTCATTTTCAATCCAACCATGAAGATTGTGGGTTATCACAGGCAGCAAGGATGCTGCATTATGGATCCATAATCTCTCATAAAACACTTCTTTAAGTCTTGCCCTGATGTCATCCTACTGCATTTCTAGATATTGCTTTTTAAAGCAGAATTTTAATTGTTAAAGCATCCTTCTAAAGTTCTTCAGATGTCCTTTTCTGTAAGTTCCTCTCGACCATGTGCTCTGCTGGGTCATCTTACCAGTGAAGTTCCTGGTTAAAAGAAGTCTGATTCAGTTACAGATGTTTTAAGGTTTTCTCCGTTTGAACCACTGAGAAGTATTCTGTATGATACACTATAAAGCTATCAACAGATACAGGGCAAGAGAAAAACTGAAGGAGAAAAAGTGAAAAGACTGCAAAGAGAAAAACTGAAACTCATTTTAAGATGGAGGTCATAGTGCCTTGATCTTGGTGCCAAAGAACTAAGTCAGTTTTATCACAGCGGAGGGTTTTGTGAGTGTAGGCTGAAGAAATAAATAGGCTACAGAAATAAACAGAGTGTGAGCTCCTAGATATGGTTTGTTTTGCTGTTTGTGTCACGCTTCCATTTTAAATAACAGAGTATTGATGCATTTTGGTGAATTATAACTAGGACTTTTTTTTTACTTTTCCAAGAATTGAACAGCCATTATTCACATTTTATTGATTGTTTTGCCTATGCATCCTACATGACCATTGAATGTAATTATATTCACCAGGAGTGAATGATGGGGACATTTTAGGCTATCTGCATAAGTGCACTTAACCAACATTTAGTCTTTGTGGCAAAAATACTTTTATACAGATTTTAAAGAGATTCATTCATGAAACATTATTAGTTTATTTTTATGGTGCTCACAAGGAATATTAAAATTGAAGCTAAAATTCTGTGAAACATAAATGTTTTCTTCAATTAAAAGCTCTGAGAATAATGCACCTCATGACATCATTGGAGACCTGTTAAATGTTTGTGTGTGCTTGTGGTGACTAACAAATGCCTACAGTGTAAATGACTTGATATCTGCATTCAGTTACCTAATTAAGAGCTTTTAAATAAGAGCTATTACCTTTGGCAGTTAATGACATATAATTGTTTTTACTTGCCAGGTATTGGGTGCAAAGTAAGTCCTTCAGAAAATCTTTAGGGTCATAATATATAAAATATTATGTGAGCAATATAAATTTTATTTGAGGCATGCAGTATTTGCAACCATATTAACAAAATCAGAGAAATGTCTTAATACAGTCCGAAAGCTTGATATTTGAAATTTTGATATTTTATTGCAATAAACGTCAAACCATTCAATAAACTTAAATTAAAGCACATTACAGTGTTAAAGTACACAGCTAAACATTACATTTTCATGTTATTTTATGCTAGAAAATGCATAGTCTGATAATTATTTTTTTAGCATAAAACACAGGAGTTGTGCTAAAAACTGCAAGCAAACAAGAGCGCATCAAAATATACCCTAAATGGAGGCAAGCACAGACTAATATTCTGTGTCTGTCTGTCATCCGCCCACAGTTTGTTGCAAACACCATTTATGTCACCAAGGGGCCGAATCAGAAAAAAAGGTTAAATATTTTCTGTTTGTTCCCACTTTCTGTTTTTAAGATCTCCTCACTCAAGAGGAAACGCTTTAGGTTGTGCCCTCTCCTCCTCCCCTCCCCACCCCATCTTTTTTAGACTGCACCAGCAGAACACTGGGATTTCCTTTACCCTGTGATTTGCAAGAGTCTGGCAGCTGTCGTATTCCAGCATGGAGAACAAAATGAATTCTGGGAAGCCGCTGGAGCGTGATGCTCCAACATTAATGAAACCCAGAAACACATTAATGTGGAAGCTTTGCGTTCCACAGTGGCAGAATATGGAATTAAAAATCCCCTGTTGAACAACAATAAGTGTTGATGTGATGATGAGAAGTTTCTCTTTTTAGAAACGTTTGCTTGAGATTTTAAGCTTTAATAACACTATACAGTGTACTGTGTATGCATTGCAAATTACTATTGATTTTTGCTTTCAAGGTCTGATGTTGTAGTTTGTACAGAGAATATATAGATTTTTCACATACGAAGTGAAAAAGCATTTAATCAAATTGTTCTTGTTAATTGCTTTTGTAAGAAAGCACTTGCCAAGAACATGAGTGAACTCTGAGGACAGGAATATGTGAAAAAGAGAGAGAGAGAGAGAGAGAGAGAGAAACATGCTTTCTGGCATAAGTGAGAAGCGTTAGTATTTTTTCCTACTTTAGCTGGCTTTTAAAATGGCTCCCAAACAGAAGGTTACCATGAGGCTGTCATAAATTCCTGTTACAATCTGTTTTGAGGACTTCCAGTGACTCTCAGTCAGCCCCCCAGAGAGCCACTTCTGCATGTTCTGACTCTGATGACCCACCATAGAGGTTCCCAAAGGTAGAGCAACAGGAGAGCTGTCACAATTTCTACTGTGTGCGAGGAAAGCTTTTAAAACAGGCCTTTGCCCTCTGAATGACCTTCAAGTCTGCAATTATTTTTGCCCTCTTGTACATGCATTCATAAAGCAGCCGCCATCCTCAGAATTCAAATGGCATTTGTGCAGTTCCTTGGGGCAGTTTAATTGTTTGAGGATGTACCACACGCTATCCATTGCTTCGTTACTGCAATGTAAAAGAAAAATGTCTGTGGTTGGTCTTGTCTAAGTAGAATGTTTTTGAAAAGAATATAAGCTACAATGTGGACCAGGCTTTACACATGTCTGGCTACTCTGGACTATGCCAGTAAAGGTCAGTACTTTGACTGTGACATCCACCAGGCTTGTGACACAGCAGAGAGCAATGACACTGTCCTTAAACAAAGGTAAAAAGATTGGTGGCATGGATGCTGGAGGAGGCTGATGGAGCTCAGTGCGGATAGTGAGCTTGAGGTGACAGGCAGGTTGAAATGTCAGTGACAGATGGAATGTGGGAAAATTAGAGCCAAGTATTGTTGGCAAGCAACGCATATCAGGGCTGAACAGAGCTGCAGATTGAACCAGATTCAGTTTTAAAGGAACAGCGTACCATTCCGGGAACATGTAAAAATGGAATCACTACAAGTGCAAAGATGTTGCATGTTGTGTGAAATTAAGTAAAATAATAATATCAACTGTACTGTTAACTTGTCTGGTAGTGATTGACTGAGCTGTGTTTGTTTATATATTTAGAAATTACATATCTTTGCTTGAACACATTTATGTGTCTCTGCCTCCTGTTTCTGAATTTCTACACTGCCTTGTATTGGGATGAAAGATTCATAGAATATCTTGTCAGAAGTTCAGTTGTTTTGTACAGATTCTGTAGCTGTGGGACACCTGATCAATGGAAGATTAATAGGTTTGGAGAGTTTTGCAGTGGTTAATTCAAGAGAGAGATGATAAAAAATGATGAATCTAATTCCCAACAGGATTAAATTAAACATGAGAGCGCAATACTTAATTATGATGAAGATAATTACAGATGTTGCATATTTAACAGCCATGAGAACTTTGTCTTCCAAATGTATTGACCTAGAGGTGTGTATGAAGACTTATGCTACAGTATCATATATATGATTTAATTTAATTAATGCTTTCATTTCAGTTTAATTTTAGCCTGTATAAATTAGAAATAATTTAATATCACATTTTCAGTATGTTTTTATGTATGTGTGTCTTTGTTTTTGCCTTCAGCTATGTAGCAAATATTCATATTAAAATATTCATAGTATGAGACTTTCAGGTTAGCAGGAACACAATGAGTGTGAGGAAAACAATGCTCACAACTCTCTTTCAGACAGTTTGCACAACATTTACTGATGTTCCAAATGGCAATTGTATTAAAATGAATAAAACATTATGTATCTGTGATTACCAACTTCTGAGGATGGCTGAGTATTTTTCTTCATTAAGCCTTTAAAAAAAATAAAAATATTATGACAGTCAAAAGGATGAGAAAGCAAAAGTTTAGGAAAATAATGCTCATCTATATATGTTAGTGATGCAGCCAACAGAAACGTTTTAGGCAGAAAAAAAGTAGATTTTGTTTTGAATAACTAACTTGGAAACCATTTCTGATTTGGCGTATCTATGAAAGTACAAAAGACAAAAAACACTGATATACATTCTTGGATCTCAAGTTCTCAATGCTCAAGTTCTGTGTTTGTGGAAAAACAAATCAGTCAAAGCCATCTCTGACAAGAGACACGCGCACTGGCCCCTAAAGCAGAGCTCATTGATTTAATCAGCTTCAGAGAGAGGCAGGTAGAAACCGAACGTGAAGGTGCAAAACGAGATGAGAGCCCCATGAGGTTCATCTGAACTTTCAAAGAAATCCAATTAAATGAAGGAGATAAAGAGGCAAACACTAGCAGGGTTTTCTTTGTCTGCAGGTGCTTTCTTACAACATGCTATTTGCTCACCACATTCCCGGAAAACATTAGAAAATAGGTAAATAAATAAAAGAAAACAAGCCCGATCTCTTGCTTTTGAGGTTTGATGTGGTTTATTGTGCCCGGGTTCAAAGTGAACACAAACCACGGGGCTCGGCAAAAGCGAAACGCATGCCAAGGTGCTTATCGCATGCGCTGGTTTTCAATGAGTCACAATAATAGCTTTTCTCAGCATGTGACATGAGCGTTGTATCCTAAAATAACACAGGGGAAAGTAATCCATTATTTGCACCCATCAGTGTGCTGTCTACTCAAATATTCTACTTGGAAATAACAAAGTTCTAAGGATGTGTGAACTGATATGCATGTTGTATTAGGTTTGACCTTACATGGTTTTGGTTATCATAAGACATAATATATTTTTTTCCATAATACAGTTTTTGATGAGCTGGTGGGCTTAGCCTACACAAGTTATTTTTTTTTAAATTAAGTCAAAAGCTCAAGGTTCTTAATGAAATGAGTTTGTAAAGGAAAGTATTTTTCTGCTAGTGCCCCATATTAACTCTGCATATGATTTTAAATGAAATAACTCTCAAGATTAATAACGCTCTTCGAGGTATATGTGTGTGTTTGTGTTCCCCAGGAAGACACATTCACTTAAAATGTATGAATTGAAAAGCTTGAATTCACTGTAAGTCCCTTTGAATAAAAGCATCTGCTAAATGCAAAAATGTAAATAAAGTTTATTGAAATTTTACTTCAGGTTTTGTGTCCCTTGTCTTGCTTGGTGTCCCCACGCCATGAGGGACTATTGTGGTCTTTGTAATTTTAACTTTGCTCCTTATTCAGTGTGTGGACACTGATTCATATATTCACCATGGACTATATAGGCTACTTGACTTTTTATTCTGTGTTTGGGTGTTTTGATGTGTACTATGTACTGTTTGGTTTTGTTTTAATACAGTTTTGTCTGCTATTAATTGTAGAGTGCTTTGGCCTGGGAACCACGATATAAATTAAACGTATTGTTATTAAATTATTATTATTATTATGGTTCATCTGGTCTAAGCACAGTGTCTTAATTTATGATGTTCTGTGTCCTCTAACATTATGTGTAGCATGTCTGTTATCTCTTTACTTATACTCTAATCAAGATAATTACTATGAACACCTCAAGCATGTATGTTGTTTTTGGTTTATTAAAGGAACGATTTTTGTATGTACTTATTACTGTAATGAAGTTTTATTATATCAGTGAAAACATACCCTTTTCATCCTAATTAGAACTCTTTTCAAAAGAGTAGTTCACCAAAAAGTGGAAAAAATGTCATTACTAACTCACAGTCATGTTATTTTAAACTCATATGACTCATATGACTTTCTTTGGTGAAACATACATTTGTACATGCTTTAAAAACGTTGCAGTTTCCTGTGATTAACAATTTATGTTCCTCACACAAAGCTAAATTCAGAAAACTTGAAAAATTCAAATTCAGAAAGCCCTGTATAAACATACAGAGTGTGCAACGTCTTCTTGTAGCACTGTGCAACATAGACTCGCACTGTTAAAGATTCAGTCCTAGATTCTAATAAGAATCTAAGATTAGTCTTTGGCACTGTGGAGTCATCAACCCTTACCTAACAATAAACTTCTAAAATTTTCATTTCAAAGACATTCGTTCATTTACCTTCTTCTCCTATACAGAAATCTAGTTAAGACTTTAGACAGTAAGTGGACCAAGCATCTTCAATCTCAACTAATTAGGTCTTTCACAATAAGTCATTGGTATTCTGATAGGGGCCTGGTGGACTAGGTGTGAGTGGGAGGCAGTTTTGGCCATTGAGACTTGAACTTAAGTGGCCCAGATGTTTCGTCAATCAGTAAGATAATAAGATATCAAAGGATCCCTCTAGAATAGTGTCGATGCTCCACCAGCTCTCCGACTCTTTCTCTTCTTGCATGTTTTAATAACCATGAAAAGCTCATTTACTTAACGCCACTCTACTCAGGGGCCTAGCAATGAGAGAAAAACTCTGGTTCAGTGCGTTAGGGCGGTTATCAAATTGCTATAGGTGGTTGGCAGTTCAATTTTGCAGCCCAGCAAAGCTTAATCCAAAGAAATTCACTGTGCGTAGTAAGAGAGGGGATTTGCTTGGGAAAAATGGACTGTGATATTTAGTGTCGCCATGTTCAATGGCACCAGTACTTGGAAATATGTTTTCAGTGTATACTGGGGGTGCACTTTTGGTTCTCTGGATGCTTTAAATGACATGCAGAGGTTAAGCTTTCTTCAATATTTTAATGTTATGGGATGCAGATGTATCAGGAAACATGCTATAACCCAGGCACTGAATTACAGAGAAATTAAGGCCTCTTCATGTACACATTTACATGGTGTGTAACTGAAACATGATCCTGTGGTCCAGTTTACACCTGGTATAACACCCATTCGATCTCAATTAGTCAGGTAGGACAGATCGTCATTTAAATTGATCACCTTGCATGTGTCTCCTGTGACCACTTGTGATAGGATTTCACAAGGAGAATGTTTCAGCTCAGTAAATGATTGATAGGTGAGTAGGCGGTCCTTTGTCACCTGGGATGCATTAGAATGGATTAGTGCAGAGGTCACACCTGCATGGATGTTTATAGCAGTCCAAAGATATTAGGTGTATTCTAATTGGCAGGGTTCCTACACAGTGTTCACTGCTCCGTACTCACAGGATAACTGCTGAAGTGAACTTCACTGATAAAAATCGCTTAGTTGGAACGCTCTGCAATGTCGTCAAAGGCAGGCAAGGCAACGACAGGGTCATACAGATTATTACAAAAATTTCATATTTAAAATATGTATAATATACATTTCCAAAAACATGTATCTAATAAATATAACCAAAACATATATGTTTATTATATGCTTGTATATTTACTATTGTAGCTACTAATTTACATACAATTAACAGATTTAAAGCTGTACTGTAACTGTGATGCAATATTAAAATAAATTTGTTTTGGTTAGCTATGTGGATGTGTTCTTAATCCACAGTCATAATAATTGCACCGTAGCAGTCTGGTGTGCTTTCTTTCCAATGCAGCAGCAGAGTTAACGTTCCTCAAGTAAATAAAGTTAAAAAAAGACAGAAACTCAACTTTTCCACATTTCAAATTTATTTGAAAAACCAACTAAGCTGGCTACAGTACTGCGGTAAAAGTTAATTATACAGTATTTGTTTCCAAATAAATTCCCATAGGAAATCCAATAGAATATGTCCATCTAACATTCATCGTCATAACCATAAACCATTTGTTTAATAATAACAAAATGTATGAATACTAAAACTCATATGTCAACATTTTTCATTTCTTCTAACTGGTGATGTGGTGCGCAATGAGAATTGGATGAATTGGATTTCTCCCTACTTCCAGTGAAGTGAGGTATTGATGTGCCCCTATTCCCTATGCCATTTGCAGGTCCCCTTCAAATTGCTGCCTTCAGATTGAATTCTCACTTGGTGAAGTACCCTGTGAGGTCCACTTTGCAGTCCACATATGATCAAATGGAACGTACCTCTTGATTAGTTGGTTCAGGTGAGCTTCATTAGGGTTGGAGCTAAAATCTGCAGGTCTGTGGACCTCCTTGAAGACCTCTGGATTAGTAGTTTACACTGTGAATGCAATGGGGTCACATGTTTTCGACTACTCTTGTTAGATGGAGTGCATGTATAACAAAATGATTTGGACGCCATTTGCACCTGCTTTAGCAATGTACAACTGACTTGCCAAAATGGATGTTGATACCAGGTGTTAGTGGTTTTTGGGTGTATTTCTGTGAAAGAGCCAAGCATACAGCATTCCTATTCATTAACTATGTTCCAAACCCTAGCCAGCTGCCTAGAGCTGCCTTAGAATGTAGTCAGAAGATGGCATCCCTGCCTTTTAAAACAGCCTTTACTTTGGAAGCACATCTGTGGTCCCATAAAATGCCATCTAGACTCACTTGGAACAGAGATACTATTTCTGTATAGCCTGAAAACCAAACAGTATCAGCTTAGCTGATGGTAACAGACTTTATATCAAGCTGTTTACTGCTTATATGTCTCTTGATGGCTTCTACACAGTTTTCGCTGCATCGATTGTGGGCTTCCGGCTGAGAGTGAATGTCCCTGCTGCTCTGTATCAGTAAAATGGCCAAGGACACTGACTTGCTAATTGAGGTCATGGGGTCTCTCCAGCTGAGCTTTTCTAATCTCCATAGCCCTCAATCTCTCTCTTTATAACATGCTGAAATGGAGACGTTCCTCCACGGGTAACCTTTGAAATTAAATGGCCCATAATTTCATGATATGTGTCGATGTCTGTCAGTAGGAGGAGGGACTTGTGTGTGCATATGTGTATCTCCAGTAAGAGTGTGTTGGGGACATGGTCATCTTCTCACCTCTCTCTAAAAGCCACAGGTCCCAGGTGTGCTGCCTTACCTCCAACCATTTCTTCTCCATCTCAGGTCACATGCTGTCTTCAGCCAATGCATGTCAATGGAGCTGTCAATCATAGTGGCCCCAGGCCAAGAAATATCCATCATATTTCTTGGAGGATGAAACTCCATTTCAAAGCCAAAAAGTCTGCAACCTGCTGGCACTCAGATGGAGAATAGATTTTTCTTCTTAAACCTAATTTACACATCTAATCTCAGGATCTATTTAATGCAAATAGAAGTGTCCTGGCTGACTGACATGCAGATATCTAGGAGAGATGAACTGGGATATAATAATATGCAGGTGAAAGCTTATTTTTTGGAATTAAATGTTCATTTGCATCCCAATCTTGTACCTAGAAGAATTTAGAGAATATTGGTAGTAATTTATCATGGCTCAGTCCTTAATAATGATCATGGTTTGCATTAATTTGATTTCATAATTCGGATACAAGATACATTATTGCCAATACTATATATTATCATATTATCACTTTAAATTGTAATTCATGGAGTCATCAATGCACATATAACAAAGTTTAAGTGCAAAAAATACCATAAGTGCATTGTTTGCTAATGTTTATTAAAGGTACTTTGTGCCATTTTTTGTTCTATGTTAAAATATTTTCCTCCAGTTTAATATGCACAAACAAATAGGTGTCCATAATATTGTCTTTAGGTTTAATTAATGTTGCAGGTTTGCTTTTCTAAATTCTTGCCAAGCATTACCATGGTATTTTAATGCTAGTTAATGTAATAAATGTTATGGAATTAATATCAAATAGTGGCAAAACTGTCAAGATTGGATAGAAAAATCGTCTTAACATTGGTATGCATGGGATGTCCCAACAGTCAGTGAAACAGTTAATTTTGCTCTCACACCACAATTAACTGTGTGATTTATAATTAAAAGCTATCTTAAAGTTATCTTTGATACTGCAGTTAGGGATGGTGAATTCAGTTTGCATAGTAGCTGCTTTAAGAGGCCATCTCTGAAACATTCCCTATGTAGCTGCCCCAGTAAGACGTGGCATGGTCTCCTAAGCAAGCTTAGGGGGAGACCATTTAATTGACACAGGCTTTTCATGTCCACAGGATGCCAATTGAAGCCTGATTCTCCTACCAGCAAAGTGCTGTTTAGAGACTAAGAACGCAGTGGAGAATGAAAAGGCCACCCTTGAGCACAAATGCTAATGGATTTGATTTCTTTCTCCAACAGAATAACTGCAAACTCATGTTGCTTTGGAGGGCAGAAGTGGATTTGTGCTTAGGTACAAAGAGTAAATGGTAGTAAATGGATACACAGAAATATGCTATGCTATGCAATTAGAGTTCTGGCCGTTTGATTTTCTTCATGGAGCAACAGAGCAGCCACATCCTGTCCAAAGCAATTTACTTTTATCAGAGCTTTTAGAATAGCTGGTATTTGAAGAACCTAAACAACAGAGCTGTTTTTCAGGTGACAATATTTAGCAGTTCATATACAAAATAATTTATGTTCTGATAAAGTATATCAGATTGTTTTGTTGTCTGTAATAGTGGAGATTGAGCTTATGACTTGGGTACTATTTTCCCCCTTGGACCTAATTATAGAACTACAAGCTACTAGAGATTGGAATTGAAGACAAGAATTGTCAAAGGAATGTGGTAAGGAGCTATGTATGTACAGTATATTCTGCACTGTGATTGGCTGCATTACATAAACATGTTTTTTTATTTGGAACTTAATGAAAATGAATATTCATCTTCTTTAGTTATTCTTCGTTAGGTATCTTTTCTAGATTTCACAAATCAAGGCAACACACTGTGATTTTACTGTAAGTGTATTTGATGTACAGATGCCTACATCACATCCGTGGTTGTGGTGAACGAGCTAAGAAAGGACCATTATGTACATTACTTTGGTATCCCTTTAACATTATTTTTGTAACATGATTACCAGTTTAATCTCTTGAAAAAGAGGATCCAATCATCCGTTGAATGAGACAGATTATTCTGTTCAGAGCCCTTTCATGTTTATTGAATGTATTTAAATTTTTTTGAAAAATGTATAACAGCCTCTAAAGAATGTGAAACAAGAAAGGAAAAATGCACATGTGATACATTTCATTTTTTGATTCACATATTGGATCTGCTAAGTAAAATAGTTACATCTTATTGATATTCCATTTTCGGAATTGTCTGTTTCCGAGGTAACCAGAGATTTTGTAGTCCATTCAGAAAGCAGGAACACACAACCATAAAGAAATGATATGAAATCACTTTATTATCCGAGTGTGGTGATTCCATTTGGCAGGAATGTTACAGTCTAAAATCTGTCTATAACGGGCATGCAGCGGAGTGCTCAGTAAACACAGAGGACACACGGAATATCAGATACAACCTCACGTACAGTGCACATCATATGCATGCATACAATTCGTCAACAAAGAGAGAGGAAAGTGGGTGAGAGAATTTACAGTGACTTAAAAAAATACACCAAATAAGAAACATATTTTCCCAAAATACAACCACCAGGAGACAAGAACAGATTACAGACGGAAAATCACAACAAGATAATTTGTCTTTTCAACACTGAGGAAACCGCGTAGGACAATGTAATAGAACAATAGACACATACATTCAGATAACAACAATGGAATATTTCATAATGTTACTGTGTTAGGCAGTATCATCGATAGAGAGAGAGAAAGAGAAAGAAAGTTACACTGAGTGAATGCGTCTTACACATTGATCAGGAATTGAGATTTAAAAAGAATCTGAATGTTACAATGATGACGTCATCATTGTGTTTTCCATTACACAGTGCCTAATTCAACATACAGTTTGTTGTTGATAAAATCCAATCATGTGATCAATTCTTTGTTATAGGAATCTCTTTATAGGGCAATGACAAAACCTCAAACCTAGATGTTTTAGAATAGAGATGGAAATCACAGCCAATCATGTCACAAACATGAACACTCTTTGGTTTAATAAAACATACTGTAAGCAATAATTGGATGGGTAATATGATGGACTTAGGGCAGTTTTTAATTATTAGTGCTGCCATTGAAAATTCAGCACATCACACAATGTGAGATTGGTGAAACCGAGGGCAGTATATAGACATGTAAAAATCATTTTGCAAACTGCAAACTTTGTGCTCCAAAATGGCCTCTATCTGCAAAGTACACATTAAATCTCAGCAGTGTAAATTTTCCCCCCAAACATATTTTCATGAAAAGTCATATGTATTAAGCTAAAAAGTATATGTTTTGCTCTTGTTTTAATCAAATCTCATCTATCCAAAATGACACAAGTGACATTGTCATATCAATACAGAAATAGTAACGAGTGGCAGTAAGTTCAGAAACACTATTTCAGAATGATTTATGCTAATTACATTTCTCACAAATTAAGCATTATAGCAAACTGGCTAGTTTGTTTAGCTTTAGAAGGACACAGATTGAATCAGCAAGCACATTCATTTTATAAACATTAATAAATAACTTTTGTTGCTTGTGGTATGAGGTTGGCAGGACAGACAGCTATGACATCACTTAGACTGTGTGCTATAAAACGTCAATCTTTCATTAACTAAATTGAGAGCTGTAATCTCAAAGTCCAATTTATTTAATGCTTTCTAAAGACTAGAATTCTAAAGAATATATTTTTTTAATTATGTTCACATGAACTTGTGGTTGACTATTACCCACACAGTCCTTAAGGACCAGCATGGATTGAATGGAATGTCTGGAATATTGGAATGTTCAAAGCAATAAAATGCCAGCATCATAAATCTGAATCGTAAGATTTGCTTATGAGGTTTACACATACACAGAGATCTGCAACTAACACTTTCTCCTGATGAGTGACTTTTGACCTGTGCAAACAGAGTTGTAGTCATTTACAGTAGCTGAACATAACAGTTGGACACAATCTAATTAGAATACAACCATACTTATCAAAGCGCGCCTTAACCTAAAGTTTTTTTCTTTTTATATCTTAGTAAAAAACAGACAACTGTAATACAATCTGATTCTTTCAAATCTGATTTTCTCATAAATGAGGAATTCAGACCCGCTGTTTTCCTTCTTATCAACGTTAGAAACAACAAGAAATAGTGTCAGACATAAAGTGACGACAAGCAAGCTTAATAACTAGAGCCGTCAGTCAGGTTAATTGTAATTAATCACATCTTTTTACAGTTAACGCATTAATGCATAAATTTACTAGAAAACTAAATAATAGGCCTACATTTATTTTGCGTGCATAACCACTCATTTTGCAACATTTATTTAAGCAAAAGTATTCTTTACTCATTTCATTTGCACAAAAACATCTTATCAACAAGATCACATGCATTAATGCGTTAACTTTGACAGCTCTAATAAAAACATAAATCGTTATGCAGGAAAGCAGCTTCACTTCATGGCTCAAACATAAGAGCCAGTCTCTATTTAGAGACACAATGACCAGCGCTGACCCTACAGTAAATAATAGAAATACCGCAACATCCTTCTCCAGTTTCTTTTACTAAGCGCAGTAGCATTTTCTTGGACTGAAACTAGGAAGACAACACAGCATTTGCACACAAACATTCGCTAGCAAATAAGCTGAATATATAATCACGAAGATTGTCTGTTATTGCTGATCTGGGTTGAGTTGCCCATATTCAACCAGGACATCTTCATTCAGAAATAAATATTGCACCATTGTCACTGTCTGTTTACGTAATGTGTGCTCACAACCACATTGTGAGTGCTAACGTAAATAAATATAGACACTAAATAACTAGATGCACTGTACAGCAGTGAAAATGATGAGATTATATATTTATATATAGCCCTATTGATCCAATTGTGGTTGTACGTGATCAGTGTCACCCCTAACATTTCTAAGTACCATAGAAGCTCAAATAAGTCAATTGAAGGTAACATCTAGCTCTACAGTTTCACTCAGTCCAGTTAGCTAATGTATTTGCTTCCATAACAATCAATCAAATCCAGGTTACTAAAGCCTGGCATATATGTGCATATCAACATAATGAGCAACATATATTTTATAGTTTGGAAGAACTACAGAGACACGTATGGGCCAATATATTTAACACTGGTTTCTATTGGACAACAAAATCCAAAACAGAGTTTGTGCCTTACATTTCAATGTATTTCACTCAAAACATCAAATGGAATGGGATACAGTGTACTGATAAACAAAATATTGTTAGCATGCTTAGAGGAGAAAACAAAGTGACTAGATAATGTGTGTTAGTGGTCTCTTCTGTTTTACATTTTTTAGTCAAATGAATCTGACACAAATGTTACAATTCAGAATGGCTGAAACTGTATGCCAGTTTGGTGAATGGATGTCAGATCAATCTGTATCCAGACCATAGGTATACCACATGGATAAA